>CATKUM010000433.1:0-34613 GCA_949786405.1 Onychomys arenicola
ACCGTTCACACAGCGTGAATAACCTCGAGGTCGAGGAACGACGTTTTGTGTCGAGAGCGCGGGTTCGGGTGGGTTCTTGGGGTCTGCGGCAGCGAACAGACATATATTCAGTGAGGAAGGCACGCTACCGTCCACGATTTGCGCGTATGAAACGAGCCGATAATCATCAGGCTGCACATGGACTGGAATGCGAACCTGTTACCTTGGGATTCTGTGTCGCCGGCATCGAGATACGGCGACGGCAGGGACGATCTGCGCTTTGCGTTCAGCCTGGGTTGAACCTGATAGTCGAATCCACCATGATCGCGTGCTGCAGCCGTTTATGTGGCACAAACGCGGCACCTCCTACGTTTGCAGGGACACGGATCAGATGGATCCTGCGGAAAGGTGTCCGCCTGAGACTCCCCCAACCGTACAAACCAGTCGTACACGCAGAACGCAAAAATTGAGCGCGCACGTGCCTGGCAGCGCCGGAACCCTTTTCACAGCACTAGTCAATTACATGTTTTTATCGAGCAAGGTACGTTAGAGGATCGCAACCCTACGCAGACCATTCCCAGACGCAGGTCTCTATTGTGAACGAGCAGGCGTTTGGTGGCCCCAGAAGTCATTTCACAACTCTACATGTGGGTGTTTTTTTTAGCCAGGCCGGCGCAAAACAGAATCGCCGGAAGCAGCGCGAGGAGGCTGCGCACCATCGCGGGACACCCCACAATTACGTGGTGCTTCAATTTTGTGCGGCCGAGCCGCGGACTATAGACGACCAACCGTGGGCATAAGCACATTTGCAAGTTTCCTTGAAAAAGCAGTGGAAAGGCGTTCGGGAGTGGCTAAACTGGTGTCCGCGCAGTCCGAAAGCATGCATGTCAACATTCGCCAGCCCCAAATCACTATTTCGTAGGTTCCACAGTATACACTATAGACGTTGGTCGACGCTTACGTGGCCATGCGCAGGCTGATCGTCATACTCATGTAGTTTAAGCGCACACGCACAACACCTGCGTTACGTGCACAGGTTGCAACGGTAAAACACGGAGATAGACACAAACACCTAGGTAGAGCAGTGGGGACGTTGTCGCTGGTAAGATATTAACGGAACCGGTGGCTTCAGGTTGTTCTGTGCAACAAAATGTCGCCTTTGAACATGTGGAGAGAGAGCCTGGCGGGCGGACCGTTGCAGTGATAGATTGTGTATCTGTGAACGGCATAGAGCTAGAACGGCCCTCTGTCAAACATACGTGATGCTGATGCGGATGTGTTACGCAGGTGTTCCAAGACTCACTGCTTGCAGGATCTGCTGAAGAGCGCAATACCGACCAATTTCCGTCTCGCGTGGCAACACCTGCCCCTGGTGTGGTGCAATTCGGGATTCCCTGTGAGTACCATACGTGTACTGCACTGTATCAAGAAGATAATCCAGGCACCTGAAATGTCGCCACAGTGTTCACCCCCAATCGTAGTATTACGACCGGTATAGGCCGTGGATGGCCGAATCGGTGTCGCCGACTTCTCCGGCGCCGTTTTTCGCGTGCCGTCTTATTTTCCTGTCGTCTACCACGTCTCGGCAGATGTGCACTCGATGGAGCGCGTGGACAACGCCGACACGCGTCGCCAGAACCAGATGTGCACGACGATTGGCACTTCATCGAGCTTACAATGTACCAAGGCACCAGAACTTTTTGTTGGTACATGCGGTTGGCATCGACAAATTCGAGAGTTGAAGCGTATGGCGCGCACCCTCGGGCTGGAGCGCTTGATATGTTTGCTGCCCCACCGTCAGTACCATAGTAACTGCTAAGCGAGACAGCTGTAGCTACGTTATCCATCTACTGCCCACACCGTTCACACAGCGTGAATAACCTCGAGGTCGAGGAACGACGTTTTGTGTCGAGAGCGCGGGTTCGGGTGGGTTCTTGGGGTCTGCGGCAGCGAACAGACATATATTCAGTGAGGAAGGCACGCTACCGTCCACGATTTGCGCGTATGAAACGAGCCGATAATCATCAGGCTGCACATGGACTGGAATGCGAACCTGTTACCTTGGGATTCTGTGTCGCCGGCATCGAGATACGGCGACGGCAGGGACGATCTGCGCTTTGCGTTCAGCCTGGGTTGAACCTGATAGTCGAATCCACCATGATCGCGTGCTGCAGCCGTTTATGTGGCACAAACGCGGCACCTCCTACGTTTGCAGGGACACGGATCAGATGGATCCTGCGGAAAGGTGTCCGCCTGAGACTCCCCCAACCGTACAAACCAGTCGTACACGCAGAACGCAAAAATTGAGCGCGCACGTGCCTGGCAGCGCCGGAACCCTTTTCACAGCACTAGTCAATTACATGTTTTCATCGAGCAAGGTACGTTAGAGGATCGCAACCCTACGCAGACCATTCCCGGACGCAGGTCTCTATTGTGAACGAGCAGGCGTTTGGTGGCCCCAGAAGTCATTTCACAACTCTACATGTGGTGTTTTTTTTAGCCAGGCCGGCGCAAAACAGAATCGCCGGAAGCAGCGCGAGGAGGCTGCGCACCATCGCGGGACACCCCACAATTACGTGGTGCTTCAATTTTGTGCGGCCGAGCCGCGGACTATAGACGACCAACCGTGGGCATAAGCACATTTGCAAGTTTCCTTGAAAAAGCAGTGGAAAGGCGTTCGGGAGTGGCTAAACTGGTGTCCGCGCAGTCCGAAAGCATGCATGTCAACATTCGCCAGCCCCAAATCACTATTTCGTAGGTTCCACAGTATACACTATAGACGTTGGTCGACGCTTACGTGGCCATGCGCAGGCTGATCGTCATACTCATGTAGTTTAAGCGCACACGCACAACACCTGCGTTACGTGCACAGGTTGCAACGGTAAAACACGGAGATAGACACAAACACCTAGGTAGAGCAGTGGGGACGTTGTCGCTGGTAAGATATTAACGGAACCGGTGGCTTCAGGTTGTTCTGTGCAACAAAATGTCGCCTTTGAACATGTGGAGAGAGAGCCTGGCGGGCGGACCGTTGCAGTGATAGATTGTGTATCTGTGAACGGCATAGAGCTAGAACGGCCCTCTGTCAAACATACGTGATGCTGATGCGGATGTGTTACGCAGGTGTTCCAAGACTCACTGCTTGCAGGATCTGCTGAAGAGCGCAATACCGACCAATTTCCGTCTCGCGTGGCAACACCTGCCCCTGGTGTGGTGCAATTCGGGATTCCCTGTGAGTACCATACGTGTACTGCACTGTATCAAGAAGATAATCCAGGCACCTGAAATGTCGCCACAGTGTTCACCCCCAATCGTAGTATTACGACCGGTATAGGCCGTGGATGGCCGAATCGGTGTCGCCGACTTCTCTGGCGCCGTTTTTCGCGTGCCGTCTTATTTTCCTGTCGTCTACCACGTCTCGGCAGATGTACACTCGATGGAGGGCGTGGACAACGCCGACACGCGTCGCCAGAACCAGATGTGCACGACGATTGGCACTTCATCGAGCTTACAATGTACCAAGGCACCAGAACTTTTTGTTGGTACATGCGGTTGGCATCGACAAATTCGAGAGTTGAAGCGTATGGCGCGCACCCTCGGGCTGGAGCGCTTGATATGTTTGCTGCCCCACCGTCAGTACCATAGTAACTGCTAAGCGAGACAGCTGTAGCTACGTTAACCATCTACTGCCCACACCGTTCACACAGCGTGAATAACCTCGAGGTCGAGGAACGACGTTTTGTGTCGAGAGCGCGGGTTCGGGTGGGTTCTTGGGGTCTGCGGCAGCGAACAGACATATATTCAGTGAGGAAGGCACGCTACCGTCCACGATTTGCGCGTATGAAACGAGCCGATAATCATCAGGCTGCACATGGACTGGAATGCGAACCTGTTACCTTGGGATTCTGTGTCGCCGGCATCGAGATACGGCGACGGCAGGGACGATCTGCGCTTTGCGTTCAGCCTGGGTTGAACCTGATAGTCGAATCCACCATGATCGCGTGCTGCAGCCGTTTATGTGGCACAAACGCGGCACCTCCTACGTTTGCAGGGACACGGATCAGATGGATCCTGCGGAAAGGTGTCCGCCTGAGACTCCCCCAACCGTACAAACCAGTCGTACACGCAGAACGCAAAAATTGAGCGCGCACGTGCCTGGCAGCGCCGGAACCCTTTTCACAGCACTAGTCAATTACATGTTTTTATCGAGCAAGGTACGTTAGAGGATCGCAACCCTACGCAGACCATTCCCAGACGCAGGTCTCTATTGTGAACGAGCAGGCGTTTGGTGGCCCCAGAAGTCATTTCACAACTCTACATGTGGGTGTTTTTTTTAGCCAGGCCGGCGCAAAACAGAATCGCCGGAAGCAGCGCGAGGAGGCTGCGCACCATCGCGGGACACCCCACAATTACGTGGTGCTTCAATTTTGTGCGGCCGAGCCGCGGACTATAGACGACCAACCGTGGGCATAAGCACATTTGCAAGTTTCCTTGAAAAAGCAGTGGAAAGGCGTTCGGGAGTGGCTAACTGGTGTCCGCGCAGTCCGAAAGCATGCATGTCAACATTCGCCAGCCCCAAATCACTATTTCGTAGGTTCCACAGTATACACTATAGACGTTGGTCGACGCTTACGTGGCCATGCGCAGGCTGATCGTCATACTCATGTAGTTTAAGCGCACACGCACAACACCTGCGTTACGTGCACAGGTTGCAACGGTAAAACACGGAGATAGACACAAACACCTAGGTAGAGCAGTGGGGACGTTGTCGCTGGTAAGATATTAACGGAACCGGTGGCTTCAGGTTGTTCTGTGCAACAAAATGTCGCCTTTGAACATGTGGAGAGAGAGCCTGGCGGGCGGACCGTTGCAGTGATAGATTGTGTATCTGTGAACGGCATAGAGCTAGAACGGCCCTCTGTCAAACATACGTGATGCTGATGCGGATGTGTTACGCAGGTGTTCCAAGACTCACTGCTTGCAGGATCTGCTGAAGAGCGCAATACCGACCAATTTCCGTCTCGCGTGGCAACACCTGCCCCTGGTGTGGTGCAATTCGGGATTCCCTGTGAGTACCATACGTGTACTGCACTGTATCAAGAAGATAATCCAGGCACCTGAAATGTCGCCACAGTGTTCACCCCCAATCGTAGTATTACGACCGGTATAGGCCGTGGATGGCCGAATCGGTGTCGCCGACTTCTCCGGCGCCGTTTTTCGCGTGCCGTCTTATTTTCCTGTCGTCTACCACGTCTCGGCAGATGTGCACTCGATGGAGCGCGTGGACAACGCCGACACGCGTCGCCAGAACCAGATGTGCACGACGATTGGCACTTCATCGAGCTTACAATGTACCAAGGCACCAGAACTGTTTGTTGGTACATGCGGTTGGCATCGACAAATTCGAGAGTTGAAGCGTATGGCGCGCACCCTCGGGCTGGAGCGCTTGATATGTTTGCTGCCCCACCGTCAGTACCATAGTAACTGCTAAGCGAGACAGCTGTAGCTACGTTATCCATCTACTGCCCACACCGTTCACACAGCGTGAATAACCTCGAGGTCGAGGAACGACGTTTTGTGTCGAGAGCGCGGGTTCGGGTGGGTTCTTGGGTCTGCGGCAGCGAACAGACATATATTCAGTGAGGAAGGCACGCTACCGTCCACGATTTGCGCGTATGAAACGAGCCGATAATCATCAGGCTGCACATGGACTGGAATGCGAACCTGTTACCTTGGGATTCTGTGTCGCCGGCATCGAGATACGGCGACGGCAGGGACGATCTGCGCTTTGCGTTCAGCCTGGGTTGAACCTGATAGTCGAATCCACCATGATCGCGTGCTGCAGCCGTTTATGTGGCACAAACGCGGCACCTCCTACGTTTGCAGGGACACGGATCAGATGGATCCTGCGGAAAGGTGTCCGCCTGAGACTCCCCCAACCGTACAAACCAGTCGTACACGCAGAACGCAAAAATTGAGCGCGCACGTGCCTGGCAGCGCCGGAACCCTTTTCACAGCACTAGTCAATTACATGTTTTTATCGAGCAAGGTACGTTAGAGGATCGCAACCCTACGCAGACCATTCCCGGACGCAGGTCTCTATTGTGAACGAGCAGGCGTTTGGTGGCCCCAGAAGTCATTTCACAACTCTACATGTGGGTGTTTTTTTTAGCCAGGCCGGCGCAAAACAGAATCGCCGGAAGCAGCGCGAGGAGGCTGCGCACCATCGCGGGACACCCCACAATTACGTGGTGCTTCAATTTTGTGCGGCCGAGCCGCGGACTATAGACGACCAACCGTGGGCATAAGCACATTTGCAAGTTTCCTTGAAAAAGCAGTGGAAAGGCGTTCGGGAGTGGCTAAACTGGTGTCCGCGCAGTCCGAAAGCATGCATGTCAACATTCGCCAGCCCAAATCACTATTTCGTAGGTTCCACAGTATACACTATAGACGTTGGTCGACGCTTACGTGGCCATGCGCAGGCTGATCGTCATACTCATGTAGTTTAAGCGCACACGCACAACACCTGCGTTACGTGCACAGGTTGCAACGGTAAAACACGGAGATAGACACAAACACCTAGGTAGAGCAGTGGGGACGTTGTCGCTGGTAAGATATTAACGGAACCGGTGGCTTCAGGTTGTTCTGTGCAACAAAATGTCGCCTTTGAACATGTGGAGAGAGAGCCTGGCGGGCGGACCGTTGCAGTGATAGATTGTGTATCTGTGAACGGCATAGAGCTAGAACGGCCCTCTGTCAAACATACGTGATGCTGATGCGGATGTGTTACGCAGGTGTTCCAAGACTCACTGCTTGCAGGATCTGCTGAAGAGCGCAATACCGACCAATTTCCGTCTCGCGTGGCAACACCTGCCCCTGGTGTGGTGCAATTCGGGATTCCCTGTGAGTACCATACGTGTACTGCACTGTATCAAGAAGATAATCCAGGCACCTGAAATGTCGCCACAGTGTTCACCCCCAATCGTAGTATTACGACCGGTATAGGCCGTGGATGGCCGAATCGGTGTCGCCGACTTCTCTGGCGCCGTTTTTCGCGTGCCGTCTTATTTTCCTGTCGTCTACCACGTCTCGGCAGATGTACACTCGATGGAGGGCGTGGACAACGCCGACACGCGTCGCCAGAACCAGATGTGCACGACGATTGGCACTTCATCGAGCTTACAATGTACCAAGGCACCAGAACTGTTTGTTGGTACATGCGGTTGGCATCGACAAATTCGAGAGTTGAAGCGTATGGCGCGCACCCTCGGGCTGGAGCGCTTGATATGTTTGCTGCCCCACCGTCAGTACCATAGTAACTGCTAAGCGAGACAGCTGTAGCTACGTTATCCATCTACTGCCCACACCGTTCACACAGCGTGAATAACCTCGAGGTCGAGGAACGACGTTTTGTGTCGAGAGCGCGGGTTCGGGTGGGTTCTTGGGGTCTGCGGCAGCGAACAGACATATATTCAGTGAGGAAGGCACGCTACCGTCCACGATTTGCGCGTATGAAACGAGCCGATAATCATCAGGCTGCACATGGACTGGAATGCGAACCTGTTACCTTGGGATTCTGTGTCGCCGGCATCGAGATACGGCGACGGCAGGGACGATCTGCGCTTTGCGTTCAGCCTGGGTTGAACCTGATAGTCGAATCCACCATGATCGCGTGCTGCAGCCGTTTATGTGGCACAAACGCGGCACCTCCTACGTTTGCAGGGACACGGATCAGATGGATCCTGCGGAAAGGTGTCCGCCTGAGACTCCCCCAACCGTACAAACCAGTCGTACACGCAGAACGCAAAAATTGAGCGCGCACGTGCCTGGCAGCGCCGGAACCCTTTTCACAGCACTAGTCAATTACATGTTTTTATCGAGCAAGGTACGTTAGAGGATCGCAACCCTACGCAGACCATTCCCGGACGCAGGTCTCTATTGTGAACGAGCAGGCGTTTGGTGGCCCCAGAAGTCATTTCACAACTCTACATGTGGGTGTTTTTTTTAGCCAGGCCGGCGCAAAACAGAATCGCCGGAAGCAGCGCGAGGAGGCTGCGCACCATCGCGGGACACCCCACAATTACGTGGTGCTTCAATTTTGTGCGGCCGAGCCGCGGACTATAGACGACCAACCGTGGGCATAAGCACATTTGCAAGTTTCCTTGAAAAAGCAGTGGAAAGGCGTTCGGGAGTGGCTAAACTGGTGTCCGCGCAGTCCGAAAGCATGCATGTCAACATTCGCCAGCCCCAAATCACTATTTCGTAGGTTCCACAGTATACACTATAGACGTTGGTCGACGCTTACGTGGCCATGCGCAGGCTGATCGTCATACTCATGTAGTTTAAGCGCACACGCACAACACCTGCGTTACGTGCACAGGTTGCAACGGTAAAACACGGAGATAGACACAAACACCTAGGTAGAGCAGTGGGGACGTTGTCGCTGGTAAGATATTAACGGAACCGGTGGCTTCAGGTTGTTCTGTGCAACAAAATGTCGCCTTTGAACATGTGGAGAGAGAGCCTGGCGGGCGGACCGTTGCAGTGATAGATTGTGTATCTGTGAACGGCATAGAGCTAGAACGGCCCTCTGTCAAACATACGTGATGCTGATGCGGATGTGTTACGCAGGTGTTCCAA
Organism: Onychomys arenicola; assembly: GCA_949786405.1. Taxonomy (NCBI): domain Eukaryota; kingdom Metazoa; phylum Chordata; class Mammalia; order Rodentia; family Cricetidae; genus Onychomys; species Onychomys arenicola. Next base: position 8,620 of record CATKUM010000433.1, read on the forward strand.
GACTCACTGCTTGCAGGATCTGCTGAAGAGCGCAATACCGACCAATTTCCGTCTCGCGTGGCAACACCTGCCCCTGGTGTGGTGCAATTCGGGATTCCCTGTGAGTACCATACGTGTACTGCACTGTATCAAGAAGATAATCCAGGCACCTGAAATGTCGCCACAGTGTTCACCCCCAATCGTAGTATTACGACCGGTATAGGCCGTGGATGGCCGAATCGGTGTCGCCGACTTCTCTGGCGCCGTTTTTCGCGTGCCGTCTTATTTTCCTGTCGTCTACCACGTCTCGGCAGATGTACACTCGATGGAGGGCGTGGACAACGCCGACACGCGTCGCCAGAACCAGGTGTGCACGACGATTGGCACTTCATCGAGCTTACAATGTACCAAGGCACCAGAACTGTTTGTTGGTACATGCGGTTGGCATCGACAAATTCGAGAGTTGAAGCGTATGGCGCGCACCCTCGGGCTGGAGCGCTTGATATGTTTGCTGCCCCACCGTCAGTACCATAGTAACTGCTAAGCGAGACAGCTGTAGCTACGTTATCCATCTACTGCCCACACCGTTCACACAGCGTGAATAACCTCGAGGTCGAGGAACGACGTTTTGTGTCGAGAGCGCGGGTTCGGGTGGGTTCTTGGGGTCTGCGGCAGCGAACAGACATATATTCAGTGAGGAAGGCACGCTACCGTCCACGGTTTGCGCGTATGAAACGAGCCGATAATCATCAGGCTGCACATGGACTGGAATGCGAACCTGTTACCTTGGGATTCTGTGTCGCCGGCATCGAGATACGGCGACGGCAGGGACGATCTGCGCTTTGCGTTCAGCCTGGGTTGAACCTGATAGTCGAATCCACCATGATCGCGTGCTGCAGCCGTTTATGTGGCACAAACGCGGCACCTCCTACGTTTGCAGGGACACGGATCAGATGGATCCTGCGGAAAGGTGTCCGCCTGAGACTCCCCCAACCGTACAAACCAGTCGTACACGCAGAACGCAAAAATTGAGCGCGCACGTGCCTGGCAGCGCCGGAACCCTTTTCACAGCACTAGTCAATTACATGTTTTTATCGAGCAAGGTACGTTAGAGGATCGCAACCCTACGCAGACCATTCCCGGACGCAGGTCTCTATTGTGAACGAGCAGGCGTTTGGTGGCCCCAGAAGTCATTTCACAACTCTACATGTGGGTGTTTTTTTTAGCCAGGCCGGCGCAAAACAGAATCGCCGGAAGCAGCGCGAGGAGGCTGCGCACCATCGCGGGACACCCCACAATTACGTGGTGCTTCAATTTTGTGCGGCCGAGCCGCGGACTATAGACGACCAACCGTGGGCATAAGCACATTTGCAAGTTTCCTTGAAAAAGCAGTGGAAAGGCGTTCGGGAGTGGCTAAACTGGTGTCCGCGCAGTCCGAAAACATGCATGTCAACATTCGCCAGCCCCAAATCACTATTTCGTAGGTTCCACAGTATACACTATAGACGTTGGTCGACGCTTACGTGGCCATGCGCAGGCTGATCGTCATACTCATGTAGTTTAAGCGCACACGCACAACACCTGCGTTACGTGCACAGGTTGCAACGGTAAAACACGGAGATAGACACAAACACCTAGGTAGAGCAGTGGGGACGTTGTCGCTGGTAAGATATTGACGGAACCGGTGGCTTCAGGTTGTTCTGTGCAACAAAATGTCGCCTTTGAACATGTGGAGAGAGAGCCTGGCGGGCGGACCGTTGCAGTGATAGATTGTGTATCTGTGAACGGCATAGAGCTAGAACGGCCCTCTGTCAAACATACGTGATGCTGATGCGGATGAGTTACGCAGGTGTTCCAAGACTCACTGCTTGCAGGATCTGCTGAAGAGCGCAATACCGACCAATTTCCGTCTCGCGTGGCAACACCTGCCCCTGGTGTGGTGCAATTCGGGATTCCCTGTGAGTACCATACGTGTACTGCACTGTATCAAGAAGATAATCCAGGCACCTGAAATGTCGCCACAGTGTTCACCCCCAATCGTAGTATTACGACCGGTATAGGCCGTGGATGGCCGAATCGGTGTCGCCGACTTCTCCGGCGCCGTTTTTCGCGTGCCGTCTTATTTTCCTGTCGTCTACCACGTCTCGGCAGATGTGCACTCGATGGAGCGCGTGGACAACGCCGACACGCGTCGCCAGAACCAGATGTGCACGACGATTGGCACTTCATCGAGCTTACAATATACCAAGGCACCAGAACTGTTTGTTGGTACATGCGGTTGGCATCGACAAATTCGAGAGTTGAAGCGTATGGCGCGCACCCTCGGGCTGGAGCGCTTGATATGTTTGCTGCCCCACCGTCAGTACCATAGTAACTGCTAAGCGAGACAGCTGTAGCTACGTTATCCATCTACTGCCCACACCGTTCACACAGCGTGAATAACCTCGAGGTCGAGGAACGACGTTTTGTGTCGAGAGCGCGGGTTCGGGTGGGTTCTTGGGGTCTGCGGCAGCGAACAGACATATATTCAGTGAGGAAGGCACGCTACCGTCCACGATTTGCGCGTATGAAACGAGCCGATAATCATCAGGCTGCACATGGACTGGAATGCGAACCTGTTACCTTGGGATTCTGTGTCGCCGGCATCGAGATACGGCGACGGCAGGGACGATCTGCGCTTTGCGTTCAGCCTGGGTTGAACCTGATAGTCGAATCCACCATGATCGCGTGCTGCAGCCGTTTATGTGGCACAAACGCGGCACCTCCTACGTTTGCAGGGACACGGATCAGATGGATCCTGCGGAAAGGTGTCCGCCTGAGACTCCCCCAACCGTACAAACCAGTCGTACACGCAGAACGCAAAAATTGAGCGCGCACGTGCCTGGCAGCGCCGGAACCCTTTTCACAGCACTAGTCAATTACATGTTTTTATCGAGCAAGGTACGTTAGAGGATCGCAACCCTACGCAGACCATTCCCGGACGCAGGTCTCTATTGTGAACGAGCAGGCGTTTGGTGGCCCCAGAAGTCATTTCACAACTCTACATGTGGGTGTTTTTTTTAGCCAGGCCGGCGCAAAACAGAATCGCCGGAAGCAGCGCGAGGAGGCTGCGCACCATCGCGGGACACCCCACAATTACGTGGTGCTTCAATTTTGTGCGGCCGAGCCGCGGACTATAGACGACCAACCGTGGGCATAAGCACATTTGCAAGTTTCCTTGAAAAAGCAGTGGAAAGGCGTTCGGGAGTGGCTAAACTGGTGTCCGCGCAGTCCGAAAGCATGCATGTCAACATTCGCCAGCCCCAAATCACTATTTCGTAGGTTCCACAGTATACACTATAGACGTTGGTCGACGCTTACGTGGCCATGCGCAGGCTGATCGTCATACTCATGTAGTTTAAGCGCACACGCACAACACCTGCGTTACGTGCACAGGTTGCAACGGTAAAACACGGAGATAGACACAAACACCTAGGTAGAGCAGTGGGGACGTTGTCGCTGGTAAGATATTAACGGAACCGGTGGCTTCAGGTTGTTCTGTGCAACAAAATGTCGCCTTTGAACATGTGGAGAGAGAGCCTGGCGGGCGGACCGTTGCAGTGATAGATTGTGTATCTGTGAACGGCATAGAGCTAGAACGGCCCTCTGTCAAACATACGTGATGCTGATGCGGATGTGTTACGCAGGTGTTCCAAGACTCACTGCTTGCAGGATCTGCTGAAGAGCGCAATACCGACCAATTTCCGTCTCGCGTGGCAACACCTGCCCCTGGTGTGGTGCAATTCGGGATTCCCTGTGAGTACCATACGTGTACTGCACTGTATCAAGAAGATAATCCAGGCACCTGAAATGTCGCCACAGTGTTCACCCCCAATCGTAGTATTACGACCGGTATAGGCCGTGGATGGCCGAATCGGTGTCGCCGACTTCTCTGGCGCCGTTTTTCGCGTGCCGTCTTATTTTCCTGTCGTCTACCACGTCTCGGCAGATGTACACTCGATGGAGGGCGTGGACAACGCCGACACGCGTCGCCAGAACCAGGTGTGCACGACGATTGGCACTTCATCGAGCTTACAATGTACCAAGGCACCAGAACTGTTTGTTGGTACATGCGGTTGGCATCGACAAATTCGAGAGTTGAAGCGTATGGCGCGCACCCTCGGGCTGGAGCGCTTGATATGTTTGCTGCCCCACCGTCAGTACCATAGTAACTGCTAAGCGAGACAGCTGTAGCTACGTTATCCATCTACTGCCCACACCGTTCACACAGCGTGAATAACCTCGAGGTCGAGGAACGACGTTTTGTGTCGAGAGCGCGGGTTCGGGTGGGTTCTTGGGGTCTGCGGCAGCGAACAGACATATATTCAGTGAGGAAGGCACGCTACCGTCCACGGTTTGCGCGTATGAAACGAGCCGATAATCATCAGGCTGCACATGGACTGGAATGCGAACCTGTTACCTTGGGATTCTGTGTCGCCGGCATCGAGATACGGCGACGGCAGGGACGATCTGCGCTTTGCGTTCAGCCTGGGTTGAACCTGATAGTCGAATCCACCATGATCGCGTGCTGCAGCCGTTTATGTGGCACAAACGCGGCACCTCCTACGTTTGCAGGGACACGGATCAGATGGATCCTGCGGAAAGGTGTCCGCCTGAGACTCCCCCAACCGTACAAACCAGTCGTACACGCAGAACGCAAAAATTGAGCGCGCACGTGCCTGGCAGCGCCGGAACCCTTTTCACAGCACTAGTCAATTACATGTTTTTATCGAGCAAGGTACGTTAGAGGATCGCAACCCTACGCAGACCATTCCCGGACGCAGGTCTCTATTGTGAACGAGCAGGCGTTTGGTGGCCCCAGAAGTCATTTCACAACTCTACATGTGGGTGTTTTTTTTAGCCAGGCCGGCGCAAAACAGAATCGCCGGAAGCAGCGCGAGGAGGCTGCGCACCATCGCGGGACACCCCACAATTACGTGGTGCTTCAATTTTGTGCGGCCGAGCCGCGGACTATAGACGACCAACCGTGGGCATAAGCACATTTGCAAGTTTCCTTGAAAAAGCAGTGGAAAGGCGTTCGGGAGTGGCTAAACTGGTGTCCGCGCAGTCCGAAAACATGCATGTCAACATTCGCCAGCCCCAAATCACTATTTCGTAGGTTCCACAGTATACACTATAGACGTTGGTCGACGCTTACGTGGCCATGCGCAGGCTGATCGTCATACTCATGTAGTTTAAGCGCACACGCACAACACCTGCGTTACGTGCACAGGTTGCAACGGTAAAACACGGAGATAGACACAAACACCTAGGTAGAGCAGTGGGGACGTTGTCGCTGGTAAGATATTGACGGAACCGGTGGCTTCAGGTTGTTCTGTGCAACAAAATGTCGCCTTTGAACATGTGGAGAGAGAGCCTGGCGGGCGGACCGTTGCAGTGATAGATTGTGTATCTGTGAACGGCATAGAGCTAGAACGGCCCTCTGTCAAACATACGTGATGCTGATGCGGATGAGTTACGCAGGTGTTCCAAGACTCACTGCTTGCAGGATCTGCTGAAGAGCGCAATACCGACCAATTTCCGTCTCGCGTGGCAACACCTGCCCCTGGTGTGGTGCAATTCGGGATTCCCTGTGAGTACCATACGTGTACTGCACTGTATCAAGAAGATAATCCAGGCACCTGAAATGTCGCCACAGTGTTCACCCCCAATCGTAGTATTACGACCGGTATAGGCCGTGGATGGCCGAATCGGTGTCGCCGACTTCTCCGGCGCCGTTTTTCGCGTGCCGTCTTATTTTCCTGTCGTCTACCACGTCTCGGCAGATGTGCACTCGATGGAGCGCGTGGACAACGCCGACACGCGTCGCCAGAACCAGATGTGCACGACGATTGGCACTTCATCGAGCTTACAATATACCAAGGCACCAGAACTGTTTGTTGGTACATGCGGTTGGCATCGACAAATTCGAGAGTTGAAGCGTATGGCGCGCACCCTCGGGCTGGAGCGCTTGATATGTTTGCTGCCCCACCGTCAGTACCATAGTAACTGCTAAGCGAGACAGCTGTAGCTACGTTATCCATCTACTGCCCACACCGTTCACACAGCGTGAATAACCTCGAGGTCGAGGAACGACGTTTTGTGTCGAGAGCGCGGGTTCGGGTGGGTTCTTGGGGTCTGCGGCAGCGAACAGACATATATTCAGTGAGGAAGGCACGCTACCGTCCACGATTTGCGCGTATGAAACGAGCCGATAATCATCAGGCTGCACATGGACTGGAATGCGAACCTGTTACCTTGGGATTCTGTGTCGCCGGCATCGAGATACGGCGACGGCAGGGACGATCTGCGCTTTGCGTTCAGCCTGGGTTGAACCTGATAGTCGAATCCACCATGATCGCGTGCTGCAGCCGTTTATGTGGCACAAACGCGGCACTTCCTACGTTTGCAGGGACACGGATCAGATGGATCCTGCGGAAAGGTGTCCGCTTGAGACTCCCCCAACCGTACAAACCAGTCGTACACGCAGAACGCAAAATTGAGCGCGCACGTGCCTGGCAGCGCCGGAACCCTTTTCACAGCACTAGTCAATTACATGTTTTTATCGAGCAAGGTACGTTAGAGGATCGCAACCCTACGCAGACCATTCCCAGACGCAGGTCTCTATTGTGAACGAGCAGGCGTTTGGTGGCCCCAGAAGTCATTTCACAACTCTACATGTGGGTGTTTTTTTTAGCCAGGCCGGCGCAAAACAGAATCGCCGGAAGCAGCGCGAGGAGGCTGCGCACCATCGCGGGACACCCCACAATTACGTGGTGCTTCAATTTTGTGCGGCCGAGCCGCGGACTATAGACGACCAACCGTGGGCATAAGCACATTTGCAAGTTTCCTTGAAAAAGCAGTGGAAAGGCGTTCGGGAGTGGCTAAACTGGTGTCCGCGCAGTCCGAAAGCATGCATGTCAACATTCGCCAGCCCCAAATCACTATTTCGTAGGTTCCACAGTATACACTATAGACGTTGGTCGACGCTTACGTGGCCATGCGCAGGCTGATCGTCATACTCATGTAGTTTAAGCGCACACGCACAACACCTGCGTTACGTGCACAGGTTGCAACGGTAAAACACGGAGATAGACACAAACACCTAGGTAGAGCAGTGGGGACGTTGTCGCTGGTAAGATATTGACGGAACCGGTGGCTTCAGGTTGTTCTGTGCAACAAAATGTCGCCTTTGAACATGTGGGGAGAGAGCCTGGCGGGCGGACCGTTGCAGTGATAGATTGTGTATCTGTGAACGGCAGAGAGCTAGAACGGCCCTCTGTCAAACATACGTGATGCTGATGCGGATGAGTTACGCAGGTGTTCCAAGACTCACTGCTTGCAGGATCTGCTGAAGAGCGCAATACCGACCAATTTCCGTCTCGCGTGGCAACACCTGCCCCTGGTGTGGTGCAATTCGGGATTCCCTGTGAGTACCATACGTGTACTGCACTGTATCAAGAAGATAATCCAGGCACCTGAAATGTCGCCACAGTGTTCACCCCCAATCGTAGTATTACGACCGGTATAGCCCGTGGATGGCCGAATCGGTGTCGCCGACTTCTCCGGCGCCGTTTTTCGCGTGCCATCTTATTTTCCTGTCGTCTACCACGTCTCGGCAGATGTGCACTCGATGGAGCGCGTGGACAACGCCGACACGCGTCGCCAGAACCAGATGTGCACGACGATTGGCACTTCATCGAGCTTACAATATACCAAGGCACCAGAACTGTTTGTTGGTACATGCGGTTGGCATCGACAAATTCGAGAGTTGAAGCGTATGGCGCGCACCCTCGGGCTGGAGCGCTTGATATGTTTGCTGCCCCACCGTCAGTACCATGATAACTGCTAAGCGAGACAGCTGTAGCTACGTTAACCATCTACTGCCCACACCGTTCACACAGCGTGAATAACCTCGAGGTCGAGGAACGACGTTTTGTGTCGAGAGCGCGGGTTCGGGTAGGTTCTTGGGGTCTGCGGCAGCGAACAGACATATATTCAGTGAGGAAGGCACGCTAACGTCCACGGTTTGCGCGTATGAAACGAGCCGATAATCATCAGGCTGCACATGGACTGGAATGCGAACCTGTTACCTTGGGATTCTGTGTCGCCGACATCGAGATACGGCGACGGCAGGGACGATCTGCGCTTTGCGTTCAGCCTGGGTTGAACCTGATAGTCGAGTCCACCATGATCGCGTGCTGCAGCCGCTTATGTGGCACAAACGCGGCACTTCCTACGTTTGCAGGGACACGGATCAGATGGATCCTGCGGAAAGGTGTCCGCTTGAGACTCCCCCAACCGTACAAACCAGTCGTACACGCAGAACGCAAAAATTGAGCGCGCACGTGCCTGGCAGCGCCGGAACCCTTTTCACAGCACTAGTCAATTACATGTTTTTATCGAGCAAGGTACGTTAGAGGATCGCAACCCTACGCAGACCATTCCCAGACGCAGGTCTCTATTGTGAACGAGCAGGCGTTTGGTGGCCCCAGAAGTCATTTCACAACTCTACATGTGGGTGTTTTTTTTAGCCAGGCCGGCGCAAAACAGAATCGCCGGAAGCAGCGCGAGGAGGCTGCGCACCATCGCGGGACACCCCACAATTACGTGGTGCTTCAATTTTGTGCGGCCGAGCCGCGGACTATAGACGACCAACCGTGGGCATAAGCACATTTGCAAGTTTCCTTGAAAAAGCAGTGGAAAGGCGTTCGGGAGTGGCTAAACTGGTGTCCGCGCAGTCCGAAAGCATGCATGTCAACATTCGCCAGCCCCAAATCACTATTTCGTAGGTTCCACAGTATACACTATAGACGTTGGTCGACGCTTACGTGGCCATGCGCAGGCTGATCGTCATACTCATGTAGTTTAAGCGCACACGCACAACACCTGCGTTACGTGCACAGGTTGCAACGGTAAAACACGGAGATAGACACAAACACCTAGGTAGAGCAGTGGGGACGTTGTCGCTGGTAAGATATTGACGGAACCGGTGGCTTCAGGTTGTTCTGTGCAACAAAATGTCGCCTTTGAACATGTGGAGAGAGAGCCTGGCGGGCGGACCGTTGCAGTGATAGATTGTGTATCTGTGAACGGCATAGAGCTAGAACGGCCCTCTGTCAAACATACGTGATGCTGATGCGGATGAGTTACGCAGGTGTTCCAAGACTCACTGCTTGCAGGATCTGCTGAAGAGCGCAATACCGACCAATTTCCGTCTCGCGTGGCAACACCTGCCCCTGGTGTGGTGCAATTCGGGATTCCCTGTGAGTACCATACGTGTACTGCACTGTATCAAGAAGATAATCCAGGCACCTGAAATGTCGCCACAGTGTTCACCCCCAATCGTAGTATTACGACCGGTATAGCCCGTGGATGGCCGAATCGGTGTCGCCGACTTCTCTGGCGCCGTTTTTCGCGTGCCGTCTTATTTTCCTGTCGTCTACCACGTCTCGGCAGATGTGCACTCGATGGAGCGAGTGGACAACGCCGACACGCGTCGCCAGAACCAGATGTGCACGACGATTGGCACTTCATCGAGCTTACAATGTACCAAGGCACCAGAACTGTTTGTTGGTACATGCGGTTGGCATCGACAAATTCGAGAGTTGAAGCGTATGGCGCGCACCCTCGGGCTGGAGCGCTTGATATGTTTGCTGCCCCACCGTCAGCACCATAGTAACTGCTAAGCGAGACAGCTGTAGCTACGTTAACCATCTACTGCCCACACCGTTCACACAGCGTGAATAACCTCGAGGTCGAGGAACGACGTTTTGTGTCGAGAGCGCGGGTTCGGGTGGGTTCTTGGGGTCTGCGGCAGCGAACAGACATATATTCAGTGAGGAAGGCACGCTACCGTCCACGATTTGCGCGTATGAAACGAGCCGATAATCATCAGGCTGCACATGGACTGGAATGCGAACCTGTTACCTTGGGATTCTGTGTCGCCGGCATCGAGATACGGCGACGGCAGGGACGATCTGCGCTTTGCGTTCAGCCTGGGTTGAACCTGATAGTCGAATCCACCATGATCGCGTGCTGCAGCCGTTTATGTGGCACAAACGCGGCACCTCCTACGTTTGCAGGGACACGGATCAGATGGATCCTGCGGAAAGGTGTCCGCCTGAGACTCCCCCAACCGTACAAACCAGTCGTACACGCAGAACGCAAAAATTGAGCGCGCACGTGCCTGGCAGCGCCGGAACCCTTTTCACAGCACTAGTCAATTACATGTTTTTATCGAGCAAGGTACGTTAGAGGATCGCAACCCTACGCAGACCATTCCCAGACGCAGGTCTCTATTGTGAACGAGCAGGCGTTGGGTGGCCCCAGAAGTCATTTCACAACTCTACATGTGGGTGTTTTTTTTAGCCAGGCCGGCGCAAAACAGAATCGCCGGAAGCAGCGCGAGGAGGCTGCGCACCATCGCGGGACACCCCACAATTACGTGGTGCTTCAATTTTGTGCGGCCGAGCCGCGGACTATAGACGACCAACCGTGGGCATAAGCACATTTGCAAGTTTCCTTGAAAAAGCAGTGGAAAGGCGTTCGGGAGTGGCTAAACTGGTGTCCGCGCAGTCCGAAAGCATGCATGTCAACATTCGCCAGCCCCAAATCACTATTTCGTAGGTTCCACAGTATACACTATAGACGTTGGTCGACGCTTACGTGGCCATGCGCAGGCTGATCGTCATACTCATGTAGTTTAAGCGCACACGCACAACACCTGCGTTACGTGCACAGGTTGCAACGGTAAAACACGGAGATAGACACAAACACCTAGGTAGAGCAGTGGGGACGTTGTCGCTGGTAAGATATTAACGGAACCGGTGGCTTCAGGTTGTTCTGTGCAACAAAATGTCGCCTTTGAACATGTGGAGAGAGAGCCTGGCGGGCGGACCGTTGCAGTGATAGATTGTGTATCTGTGAACGGCATAGAGCTAGAACGGCCCTCTGTCAAACATACGTGATGCTGATGCGGATGTGTTACGCAGGTGTTCCAAGACTCACTGCTTGCAGGATCTGCTGAAGAGCGCAATACCGACCAATTTCCGTCTCGCGTGGCAACACCTGCCCCTGGTGTGGTGCAATTCGGGATTCCCTGTGAGTACCATACGTGTACTGCACTGTATCAAGAAGATAATCCAGGCACCTGAAATGTCGCCACAGTGTTCACCCCCAATCGTAGTATTACGACCGGTATAGGCCGTGGATGGCCGAATCGGTGTCGCCGACTTCTCCGGCGCCGTTTTTCGCGTGCCGTCTTATTTTCCTGTCGTCTACCACGTCTCGGCAGATGTGCACTCGATGGAGCGCGTGGACAACGCCGACACGCGTCGCCAGAACCAGATGTGCACGACGATTGGCACTTCATCGAGCTTACAATGTACCAAGGCACCAGAACTGTTTGTTGGTACATGCGGTTGGCATCGACAAATTCGAGAGTTGAAGCGTATGGCGCGCACCCTCGGGCTGGAGCGCTTGATATGTTTGCTGCCCCACCGTCAGTACCATAGTAACTGCTAAGCGAGACAGCTGTAGCTACGTTAACCATCTACTGCCCACACCGTTCACACAGCGTGAATAACCTCGAGGTCGAGGAACGACGTTTTGTGTCGAGAGCGCGGGTTCGGGTGGGTTCTTGGGGTCTGCGGCAGCGAACAGACATATATTCAGTGAGGAAGGCACGCTACCGTCCACGATTTGCGCGTATGAAACGAGCCGATAATCATCAGGCTGCACATGGACTGGAATGCGAACCTGTTACCTTGGGATTCTGTGTCGCCGGCATCGAGATACGGCGACGGCAGGGACGATCTGCGCTTTGCGTTCAGCCTGGGTTGAACCTGATAGTCGAATCCACCATGATCGCGTGCTGCAGCCGTTTATGTGGCACAAACGCGGCACCTCCTACGTTTGCAGGGACACGGATCAGATGGATCCTGCGGAAAGGTGTCCGCCTGAGACTCCCCCAACCGTACAAACCAGTCGTACACGCAGAACGCAAAAATTGAGCGCGCACGTGCCTGGCAGCGCCGGAACCCTTTTCACAGCACTAGTCAATTACATGTTTTTATCGAGCAAGGTACGTTAGAGGATCGCAACCCTACGCAGACCATTCCCAGACGCAGGTCTCTATTGTGAACGAGCAGGCGTTTGGTGGCCCCAGAAGTCATTTCACAACTCTACATGTGGGTGTTTTTTTTAGCCAGGCCGGCGCAAAACAGAATCGCCGGAAGCAGCGCGAGGAGGCTGCGCACCATCGCGGGACACCCCACAATTACGTGGTGCTTCAATTTTGTGCGGCCGAGCCGCGGACTATAGACGACCAACCGTGGGCATAAGCACATTTGCAAGTTTCCTTGAAAAAGCAGTGGAAAGGCGTTCGGGAGTGGCTAAACTGGTGTCCGCGCAGTCCGAAAGCATGCATGTCAACATTCGCCAGCCCCAAATCACTATTTCGTAGGTTCCACAGTATACACTATAGACGTTGGTCGACGCTTACGTGGCCATGCGCAGGCTGATCGTCATACTCATGTAGTTTAAGCGCACACGCACAACACCTGCGTTACGTGCACAGGTTGCAACGGTAAAACACGGAGATAGACACAAACACCTAGGTAGAGCAGTGGGGACGTTGTCGCTGGTAAGATATTAACGGAACCGGTGGCTTCAGGTTGTTCTGTGCAACAAAATGTCGCCTTTGAACATGTGGAGAGAGAGCCTGGCGGGCGGACCGTTGCAGTGATAGATTGTGTATCTGTGAACGGCATAGAGCTAGAACGGCCCTCTGTCAAACATACGTGATGCTGATGCGGATGTGTTACGCAGGTGTTCCAAGACTCACTGCTTGCAGGATCTGCTGAAGAGCGCAATACCGACCAATTTCCGTCTCGCGTGGCAACACCTGCCCCTGGTGTGGTGCAATTCGGGATTCCCTGTGAGTACCATACGTGTACTGCACTGTATCAAGAAGATAATCCAGGCACCTGAAATGTCGCCACAGTGTTCACCCCCAATCGTAGTATTACGACCGGTATAGCCCGTGGATGGCCGAATCGGTGTCGCCGACTTCTCTGGCGCCGTTTTTCGCGTGCCGTCTTATTTTCCTGTCGTCTACCACGTCTCGGCAGATGTGCACTCGATGGAGCGCGTGGACAACGCCGACACGCGTCGCCAGAACCAGATGTGCACGACGATTGGCACTTCATCGAGCTTACAATGTACCAAGGCACCAGAACTGTTTGTTGGTACATGCGGTTGGCATCGACAAATTCGAGAGTTGAAGCGTATGGCGCGCACCCTCGGGCTGGAGCGCTTGATATGTTTGCTGCCCCACCGTCAGCACCATAGTAACTGCTAAGCGAGACAGCTGTAGCTACGTTAACCATCTACTGCCCACACCGTTCACACAGCGTGAATAACCTCGAGGTCGAGGAACGACGTTTTGTGTCGAGAGCGCGGGTTCGGGTGGGTTCTTGGGGTCTGCGGCAGCGAACAGACATATATTCAGTGAGGAAGGCACGCTACCGTCCACGATTTGCGCGTATGAAACGAGCCGATAATCATCAGGCTGCACATGGACTGGAATGCGAACCTGTTACCTTGGGATTCTGTGTCGCCGGCATCGAGATACGGCGACGGCAGGGACGATCTGCGCTTTGCGTTCAGCCTGGGTTGAACCTGATAGTCGAATCCACCATGATCGCGTGCTGCAGCCGTTTATGTGGCACAAACGCGGCACCTCCTACGTTTGCAGGGACACGGATCAGATGGATCCTGCGGAAAGGTGTCCGCCTGAGACTCCCCCAACCGTACAAACCAGTCGTACACGCAGAACGCAAAAATTGAGCGCGCACGTGCCTGGCAGCGCCGGAACCCTTTTCACAGCACTAGTCAATTACATGTTTTTATCGAGCAAGGTACGTTAGAGGATCGCAACCCTACGCAGACCATTCCCAGACGCAGGTCTCTATTGTGAACGAGCAGGCGTTGGGTGGCCCCAGAAGTCATTTCACAACTCTACATGTGGGTGTTTTTTTTAGCCAGGCCGGCGCAAAACAGAATCGCCGGAAGCAGCGCGAGGAGGCTGCGCACCATCGCGGGACACCCCACAATTACGTGGTGCTTCAATTTTGTGCGGCCGAGCCGCGGACTATAGACGACCAACCGTGGGCATAAGCACATTTGCAAGTTTCCTTGAAAAAGCAGTGGAAAGGCGTTCGGGAGTGGCTAAACTGGTGTCCGCGCAGTCCGAAAGCATGCATGTCAACATTCGCCAGCCCCAAATCACTATTTCGTAGGTTCCACAGTATACACTATAGACGTTGGTCGACGCTTACGTGGCCATGCGCAGGCTGATCGTCATACTCATGTAGTTTAAGCGCACACGCACAACACCTGCGTTACGTGCACAGGTTGCAACGGTAAAACACGGAGATAGACACAAACACCTAGGTAGAGCAGTGGGGACGTTGTCGCTGGTAAGATATTAACGGAACCGGTGGCTTCAGGTTGTTCTGTGCAACAAAATGTCGCCTTTGAACATGTGGAGAGAGAGCCTGGCGGGCGGACCGTTGCAGTGATAGATTGTGTATCTGTGAACGGCATAGAGCTAGAACGGCCCTCTGTCAAACATACGTGATGCTGATGCGGATGTGTTACGCAGGTGTTCCAAGACTCACTGCTTGCAGGATCTGCTGAAGAGCGCAATACCGACCAATTTCCGTCTCGCGTGGCAACACCTGCCCCTGGTGTGGTGCAATTCGGGATTCCCTGTGAGTACCATACGTGTACTGCACTGTATCAAGAAGATAATCCAGGCACCTGAAATGTCGCCACAGTGTTCACCCCCAATCGTAGTATTACGACCGGTATAGCCCGTGGATGGCCGAATCGGTGTCGCCGACTTCTCCGGCGCCGTTTTTCGCGTGCCGTCTTATTTTCCTGTCGTCTACCACGTCTCGGCAGATGTGCACTCGATGGAGCGCGTGGACAACGCCGACACGCGTCGCCAGAACCAGATGTGCACGACGATTGGCACTTCATCGAGCTTACAATGTACCAAGGCACCAGAACTTTTTGTTGGTACATGCGGTTGGCATCGACAAATTCGAGAGTTGAAGCGTATGGCGCGCACCCTCGGGCTGGAGCGCTTGATATGTTTGCTGCCCCACCGTCAGTACCATAGTAACTGCTAAGCGAGACAGCTGTAGCTACGTTATCCATCTACTGCCCACACCGTTCACACAGCGTGAATAACCTCGAGGTCGAGGAACGACGTTTTGTGTCGAGAGCGCGGGTTCGGGTGGGTTCTTGGGGTCTGCGGCAGCGAACAGACATATATTCAGTGAGGAAGGCACGCTACCGTCCACGATTTGCGCGTATGAAACGAGCCGATAATCATCAGGCTGCACATGGACTGGAATGCGAACCTGTTACCTTGGGATTCTGTGTCGCCGGCATCGAGATACGGCGACGGCAGGGACGATCTGCGCTTTGCGTTCAGCCTGGGTTGAACCTGATAGTCGAATCCACCATGATCGCGTGCTGCAGCCGTTTATGTGGCACAAACGCGGCACCTCCTACGTTTGCAGGGACACGGATCAGATGGATCCTGCGGAAAGGTGTCCGCCTGAGACTCCCCCAACCGTACAAACCAGTCGTACACGCAGAACGCAAAAATTGAGCGCGCACGTGCCTGGCAGCGCCGGAACCCTTTTCACAGCACTAGTCAATTACATGTTTTTATCGAGCAAGGTACGTTAGAGGATCGCAACCCTACGCAGACCATTCCCAGACGCAGGTCTCTATTGTGAACGAGCAGGCGTTTGGTGGCCCCAGAAGTCATTTCACAACTCTACATGTGGGTGTTTTTTTTAGCCAGGCCGGCGCAAAACAGAATCGCCGGAAGCAGCGCGAGGAGGCTGCGCACCATCGCGGGACACCCCACAATTACGTGGTGCTTCAATTTTGTGCGGCCGAGCCGCGGACTATAGACGACCAACCGTGGGCATAAGCACATTTGCAAGTTTCCTTGAAAAAGCAGTGGAAAGGCGTTCGGGAGTGGCTAAACTGGTGTCCGCGCAGTCCGAAAGCATGCATGTCAACATTCGCCAGCCCCAAATCACTATTTCGTAGGTTCCACAGTATACACTATAGACGTTGGTCGACGCTTACGTGGCCATGCGCAGGCTGATCGTCATACTCATGTAGTTTAAGCGCACACGCACAACACCTGCGTTACGTGCACAGGTTGCAACGGTAAAACACGGAGATAGACACAAACACCTAGGTAGAGCAGTGGGGACGTTGTCGCTGGTAAGATATTAACGGAACCGGTGGCTTCAGGTTGTTCTGTGCAACAAAATGTCGCCTTTGAACATGTGGAGAGAGAGCCTGGCGGGCGGACCGTTGCAGTGATAGATTGTGTATCTGTGAACGGCATAGAGCTAGAACGGCCCTCTGTCAAACATACGTGATGCTGATGCGGATGTGTTACGCAGGTGTTCCAAGACTCACTGCTTGCAGGATCTGCTGAAGAGCGCAATACCGACCAATTTCCGTCTCGCGTGGCAACACCTGCCCCTGGTGTGGTGCAATTCGGGATTCCCTGTGAGTACCATACGTGTACTGCACTGTATCAAGAAGATAATCCAGGCACCTGAAATGTCGCCACAGTGTTCACCCCCAATCGTAGTATTACGACCGGTATAGCCCGTGGATGGCCGAATCGGTGTCGCCGACTTCTCCGGCGCCGTTTCTCGCGTGCCGTCTTATTTTCCTGTCGTCTACCACGTCTCGGCAGATGTGCACTCGATGGAGCGCGTGGACAACGCCGACACGCGTCGCCAGAACCAGATGTGCACGACGATTGGCACTTCATCGAGCTTACAATGTACCAAGGCACCAGAACTGTTTGTTGGTACATGCGGTTGGCATCGACAAATTCGAGAGTTGAAGCGTATGGCGCGCACCCTCGGGCTGGAGCGCTTGATATGTTTGCTGCCCCACCGTCAGTACCATAGTAACTGCTAAGCGAGACAGCTGTAGCTACGTTATCCATCTACTGCCCACACCGTTCACACAGCGTGAATAACCTCGAGGTCGAGGAACGACGTTTTGTGTCGAGAGCGCGGGTTCGGGTGGGTTCTTGGGGTCTGCGGCAGCGAACAGACATATATTCAGTGAGGAAGGCACGCTACCGTCCACGATTTGCGCGTATGAAACGAGCCGATAATCATCAGGCTGCACATGGACTGGAATGCGAACCTGTTACCTTGGGATTCTGTGTCGCCGGCATCGAGATACGGCGACGGCAGGGACGATCTGCGCTTTGCGTTCAGCCTGGGTTGAACCTGATAGTCGAATCCACCATGATCGCGTGCTGCAGCCGTTTATGTGGCACAAACGCGGCACCTCCTACGTTTGCAGGGACACGGATCAGATGGATCCTGCGGAAAGGTGTCCGCCTGAGACTCCCCCAACCGTACAAACCAGTCGTACACGCAGAACGCAAAAATTGAGCGCGCACGTGCCTGGCAGCGCCGGAACCCTTTTCACAGCACTAGTCAATTACATGTTTTTATCGAGCAAGGTACGTTAGAGGATCGCAACCCTACGCAGACCATTCCCAGACGCAGGTCTCTATTGTGAACGAGCAGGCGTTTGGTGGCCCCAGAAGTCATTTCACAACTCTACATGTGGGTGTTTTTTTTAGCCAGGCCGGCGCAAAACAGAATCGCCGGAAGCAGCGCGAGGAGGCTGCGCACCATCGCGGGACACCCAATAATTACGTGGTGCTTCAATTTTGTGCGGCCGAGCCGCGGACTATAGACGACCACCGTGGGCATAAGCACATTTGCAAGTTTCCTTGAAAAAAGCAGTGGAAAGGCGTTCGGGAGTGGCTAAACTGGTGTCCGCGCAGTCCGAAAGCATGCATGTCAACATTCGCCAGCCCCAAATCACTATTTCGTAGGTTCCACAGTATACACTATAGACGTTGGTCGACGCCTTACGTGGCCATGCGCAGGCTGATCGTCATACTCATGTAGTTTAAGCGCACACGCACAACACCTGCGTTACGTGCACAGGTTGCAACGGTAAACACGGAGATAGACACAAACACCTAGGTAGAGCAGTGGGGACGTTGTCGCTGGTAAGATATTGACGGAACCGGTGGCTTCAGGTTGTTCTGTGCAACAAAATGTCGCCTTTGAACATGTGGAGAGAGAGCCTGCGGGCGGACCGTTGCAGTGATAGATTGTGTATCTGTGAACGGCATAGAGCTAGAACGGCCCTCTGTCAAACATACGTGATGCTGATGCGGATGTGTTACGCAGGTGTTCCAAGACTCACTGCTTGCAGGATCTGCTGAGAGCGCAATACCGACCAATTTCCGTCTCGCGTGGCAACACCTGCCCTGGTGTGGTGCAATTCGGGATTCCCTGTGAGTACCATACGTGTACTGCACTGTATCAAGAAGATAATCCAGGGCACTGAAATGTCGCCACAGTGTTCACCCCCAATCGTAGTATTACGACCGGTATAGCCCGTGGATGGCCGAATCGGTGTCGCCGACTTCTCCGGCGCCGTTTTTCGCGTGCCGTCTTATTTTCCTGTCGTCTACCACGTCTCGGCAGATGTGCACTCGATGGAGCGCGTGGACAACGCCGACACGCGTCGCCAGAACCAGATGTGCACGACGATTGGCACTTCATCGAGCTTACAATGTACCAAGGCACCAGAACTGTTTGTCGGTACATGCGGTTGGCATCGACAAATTCGAGAGTTGAAGCGTATGGCGCGCACCCTCGGGCTGGAGCGCTTGATATGTTTGCTGCCCCACCGTCAGTACCATAGTAACTGCTAAGCGAGACAGCTGTAGCTACGTTATCCATCTACTGCCCACACCGTTCACACAGCGTGAATAACCTCGAGGTCGAGGAACGACGTTTTGTGTCGAGAGCGCGGGTTCGGGTGGGTTCTTGGGGTCTGCGGCAGCGAACAGACATATATTCAGTGAGGAAGGCACGCTACCGTCCACGATTTAGCGCGTATGAAACGAGCCGATAATCATCAGGCTGCACATGGACTGGAATGCGAACCTGTTACCTTGGGATTCTGTGTCGCCGGCATCGAGATACGGCGACGGCAGGGACGATCTGTGCTTTGCGTTCAGCCTGGGTTGAACCTGATAGTCGAATCCACCATGATCGCGTGCTGCAGCCGTTTATGTGGCACAAACGCGGCACCTCCTACGTTTGCAGGGACACGGATCAGATGGATCCTGCGGAAAGGTGTCCGCCTGGACTCCCCAACCGTACAAACCAGTCGTACACGCAGAACGCAAAAATGAGCGCGCACGTGCCTGGCAGCGCCGGAACCCTTTTCACAGCACTAGTCAATTACATGTTTTTATCGAGCAAGGTACGTTAGAGGATCGCAACCCTACGCAGACCATTCCCGGACGCAGGTCTCTATTGTGAACGAGCAGGCGTTTGGTGCCCCAGAAGTCATTTCACAACTCTACATGTGGGTGTTTTTTTTTAGCCAGGCCGGCGCAAAACAGAATCGCCGGAAGCAGCGCGAGGAGGCTGCGCACCATCGCGGGACACCCCACAATTACGTGGTGCTTCAATTTTGTGCGGCCGAGCCGCGGACTATAGACGACCAACCGTGGGCATAAGCACATTTGCAAGTTTCCTTGAAAAAGCAGTGGAAAGGCGTTCGGGAGTGGCTAAACTGGTGTCCGCGCAGTCCGAAAGCATGCATGTCAACATTCGCCAGCCCCAAATCACTATTTCGTAGGTTCCACAGTATACACTATAGACGTTGGTCGACGCTTACGTGGCCATGCGCAGGCTGATCGTCATACTCATGTAGTTTAAGCGCACACGCACAACACCTGCGTTACGTGCACAGGTTGCAACGGTAAAACACGGAGATAGACACAAACACCTAGGTAGAGCAGTGGGGACGTTGTCGCTGGTAAGATATTGACGGAACCGGTGGCTTCAGGTTGTTCTGTGCAACAAAATGTCGCCTTTGAACATGTGGAGAGAGAGCCTGGCGGGCGGACCGTTGCAGTGATAGATTGTGTATCTGTGAACGGCATAGAGCTAGAACGGCCCTCTGTCAAACATACGTGATGCTGATGCGGATGTGTTACGCAGGTGTTCCAAGACTCACTGCTTGCAGGATCTGCTGAAGAGCGCAATACCGACCAATTTCCGTCTCGCGTGGCAACACCTGCCCTGGTGTGGTGCAATTCGGGATTCCCTGTGAGTACCATACGTGTACTGCACTGTATCAAGAAGATAATCCAGGCACCTGAAATGTCGCCACAGTGTTCACCCCCAATCGTAGTATTACGACCGGTATAGCCCGTGATGGCCGAATCGGTGTCGCCGACTTCTCCGGCGCCGTTTTTCGCGTGCGTCTTATTTTCCTGTCGTCTACCACGTCTCGGCAGATGTGCACTCGATGGAGCGCGTGGACAACGCCGACACGCGTCGCCAGAACCAGATGTGCACGACGATTGGCACTTCATCGAGCTTACAATGTACCAAGGCACCAGAACTTTTTGTTGGTACATGCGGTTGGCATCGACAAATTCGAGAGTTGAAGCGTATGGCGCGCACCCTCGGGCTGGAGCGCTTGATATGTTTGCTGCCCCACCGTCAGTACCATAGTAACTGCTAAGCGAGACAGCTGTAGCTACGTTATCCATCTACTGCCCACACCGTTCACACAGCGTGAATAACCTCGAGGTCGAGGAACGACGTTTTGTGTCGAGAGCGCGGGTTCGGGTGGTTCTTGGGTCTGCGGCAGCGAACAGACATATATTCAGTGAGGAAGGCACGCTACCGTCCACGATTTGCGGCGTATGAAACGAGCCGATAATCATCAGGCTGCACATGGACTGGAATGCGAACTGTTACCTTGGGATTCTGTGTCGCCGGCATCGAGATACGGCGACGGC
Organism: Onychomys arenicola; assembly: GCA_949786405.1. Taxonomy (NCBI): domain Eukaryota; kingdom Metazoa; phylum Chordata; class Mammalia; order Rodentia; family Cricetidae; genus Onychomys; species Onychomys arenicola. The sequence goes on from CATKUM010000433.1 coordinate 29,621, forward strand.
AGGGACGATCTGTGCTTTGCGTTCAGCCTGGGTTGAACCTGATAGTCGAATCCACCATGATCGCGTGCTGCAGCCGTTTATGTGCACAAACGCGGCACCTCCTACGTTTGCAGGGACACGGATCAGATGGATCCTGCGGAAAGGTGTCCGCCTGAGACTCCCCCAACCGTACAAACCAGTCGTACACGCAGAACGCAAAATTGAGCGCGCACGTGCCTGGCAGCGCCGGAACCCTTTTCACAGCACTAGTCAATTACATGTTTTTATCGAGCAAGGTACGTTAGAGGATCGCAACCCTACGCAGACCATTCCCGGACGCAGGTCTCTATTGTGAACGAGCAGGCGTTTGGTGGCCCCAGAAGTCATTTCACAACTCTACATGTGGGTGTTTTTTTTAGCCAGGCCGGCGCAAAACAGAATCGCCGGAAGCAGCGCGAGGAGGCTGCGCACCATCGCGGGACACCCCACAATTACGTGGTGCTTCAATTTGTGCGGCCGAGCCGCGGACTATAGACGACCAACCGTGGGCATAAGCACATTTGCAAGTTTCCTTGAAAAAGCAGTGGAAAGGCGTTCGGGAGTGGCTAAACTGGTGTCCGCGCAGTCCGAAAGCATGCATGTCAACATTCGCCAGCCCCAAATCACCATTTCGTAGGTTCCACAGTATACACTATAGACGTTGGTCGACGCTTACGTGGCCATGCGCAGGCTGATCGTCATACTCATGTAGTTTAAGCGCACACGCACAACACCTGCGTTACGTGCACAGGTTGCAACGGTAAAAACACGGAGATAGACACAAACACCTAGGTAGAGCAGTGGGACGTTGTCGCTGGTAAGATATTAACGGAACCGGTGGCTTCAGGTTGTTCTGTGCAACAAAATGTCGCCTTTGAACATGTGGAGAGAGAGCCTGGCGGGCGGACCGTTGCAGTGATAGATTGTGTATCTGTGAACGGCATAGAGCTAGAACGGCCCCTCTGTCAAACATACGTGATGCTGATGCGGATGAGTTACGCAGGTGTTCCAAGACTCACTGCTTGCAGGATCTGCTGAAGAGCGCAATACCGACCAATTTCCGTCTCGCGTGGCAACACCTGCCCCTGGTGTGGTGCAATTCGGGATTCCCTGTGAGTACCATACGTGTACTGCACTGTATCAAGAAGATAATCCAGGCACCTGAAATGTCGCCACAGTGTTCACCCCAATCGTAGTATTACGACCGGTATAGCCCGTGGATGGCCGAATCGGTGTCGCCGACTTCTCCGGCGCCGTTTTTCGCGTGCCGTCTTATTTTCCTGTCGTCTACCACGTCTCGGCAGATGTGCACTCGATGGAGCGCGTGGACAACGCCGACACGCGTCGCCAGAACCAGATGTGCACGACGATTGGCACTTCATCGAGCTTACAATGTACCAAGGCACCAGAACTGTTTGTTGGTACATGCGGTTGGCATCGACAAATTCGAGAGTTGAAGCGTATGGCGCGCACCCTCGGGCTGGAGCGCTTGATATGTTTGCTGCCCCACCGTCAGTACCATAGTAACTGCTAAGCGAGACAGCTGTAGCTACGTTATCCATCTACTGCCCACACCGTTCACACAGCGTGAATAACCTCGAGGTCGAGGAACGACGTTTTTGTGTCGAGAGCGCGGGTTCGGGTGGGTTCTTGGGGTCTGCGGCAGCGAACAGACATATATTCAGTGAGGAAGGCACGCTACCGTCCACGGTTTGCGCGTATGAAACGAGCCGATAATCATCAGGCTGCACATGGACTGGAATGCGAACCTGTTACCTTGGGATTCTGTGTCGCCGGCATCGAGATACGGCGACGGCAGGGACGATCTGTGCTTTGCGTTCAGCCTGGGTTGAACCTGATAGTCGAATCCACCATGATCGCGTGCTGCAGCCGTTTATGTGGCACAAACGCGGCACCTCCTACGTTTGCAGGGACACGGATCAGATGGATCCTGCGGAAAGGTGTCCGCCTGAGACTCCCCCAACCGTACAAACCAGTCGTACACGCAGAACGCAAAAATTGAGCGCGCACGTGCCTGGCAGCGCCGGAACCCTTTTCACAGCACTAGTCAATTACATGTTTTTATCGAGCAAGGTACGTTAGAGGATCGCAACCCTACGCAGACCATTCCCGGACGCAGGTCTCTATTGTGAACGAGCAGGCGTTTGGTGGCGCCAGAAGTCATTTCACAACTCTACATGTGGGTGTTTTTTTTAGCCAGGCCGGCGCAAAACAGAATCGCCGGAAGCAGCGCGAGGAGGCTGCGCACCATCGCGGGACACCCCACAATTACGTGGTGCTTCAATTTTGTGCGGCCGAGCCGCGGACTATAGACGACCAACCGTGGGCATAAGCACATTTGCAAGTTTCCTTGAAAAGCAGTGGAAAGGCGTTCGGGAGTGGCTAAACTGGTGTCCGCGCAGTCCCGAAAGCATGCATGTCAACATTCGCCAGCCCCAAATCACTATTTCGTAGGTTCCACAGTATACACTATAGACGTTGGTCGACGCTTACGTGGCCATGCGCAGGCTGATCGTCATACTCATGTAGTTTAAGCGCACACGCACAACACCTGCGTTACGTGCACAGGTTGCAACGGTAAAACACGGAGATAGACACAAACACCTAGGTAGAGCAGTGGGGACGTTGTCGCTGGTAAGATATTGACGGAACCGGTGGCTTCAGGTTGTTCTGTGCAACAAAATGTCGCCTTTGAACATGTGGAGAGAGAGCCTGGCGGGCGGACCGTTGCAGTGATAGATTGTGTATCTGTGAACGGCATAGAGCTAGAACGGCCCTCTGTCAAACATACTGTGATGCTGATGCGGATGAGTTACGCAGGTGTTCCAAGACTCACTGCTTGCAGGATCTGCTGAAGAGCGCAATACCGACCAATTTCCGTCTCGCGTGGCAACACCTGCCCCTGGTGTGGTGCAATTCGGGATTCCCTGTGAGTACCATACGTGTACTGCACTGTATCAGAAGATAATCCAGGCACCTGAAATGTCGCCACAGTGTTCACCCCCAATCGTAGTATTACGACCGGTATAGGCCGTGGATGGCCGAATCGGTGTCGCCGACTTCTCCGGCGCCGTTTTTCGCGTGCCGTCTTATTTTCCTGTCGTCTACCACGTCTCGGCAGATGTGCACTCGATGGAGCGCGTGGACAACGCCGACACGCGTCGCCAGAACCAGATGTGCACGACGATTGGCACTTCATCGAGCTTACAATATACAAGGCACCAGAACTGTTTGTTGGTACATGCGGTTGGCATCGACAAATTCGAGAGTTGAAGCGTAATGCGCGCACCCTCGGGCTGGAGCGCTTGATATGTTTGCTGCCCCACCGTCAGTACCATAGTAACTGCTAAGCGAGACAGCTGTAGCTACGTTATCCATCTACTGCCCACACCGTTCACACAGCGTGAATAACCTCGAGGTCGAGGAACGACGTTTTGTGTCGAGAGCGCGGGTTCGGGTGGGTTCTTGGGGTCTGCGGCAGCGAACAGACATATATTCAGTGAGGAAGGCACGCTAACGTCCACGGTTTGCGCGTATGAAACGAGCCGATAATCATCAGGCTGCACATGGACTGGAATGCGAACCTGTTACCTTGGGATTCTGTGTCGGCCGGCATCGAGATACGGCGACGGTAGGGACGATCTGTGCTTTGCGTTCAGCCTGGGTTGACCTGATAGTCGAATCCACCATGATCGCGTGCTGCAGCCGTTTATGTGGCACAAACGCGGCACTTCCTACGTTTGCAGGGACACGGATCAGATGGATCCTGCGGAAAGGTGTCCGCTTGAGACTCCCCCAACCGTACAAACCAGTCGTACACGCAGAACGCAAAAATTGAGCGCGCACGTGCCTGGCAGCGCCGGAACCCTTTTCACAGCACTAGTCAATTACATGTTTTTATCGAGCAAGGTACGTTAGAGGATCGCAACCCTACGCAGACCATTCCCAGACGCAGGTCTCTATTGTGAACGAGCAGGCGTTTGGTGGCCCCAGAAGTCATTTCACAACTCTACATGTGGGTGTTTTTTTTTAGCCAGGCCGGCGCAAAACAGAATCGCCGGAAGCAGCGCGAGGAGGCTGCGCACCATCGCGGGACACCCCACAATTACGTGGTGCTTCAATTTTGTGCGGCCGAGCCGCGGACTATAGACGACCAACCGTGGGCATAAGCACATTTGCAAGTTTCCTTGAAAAAGCAGTGGAAAGGCGTTCGGGAGTGGCTAAACTGGTGTCCGCGCAGTCCGAAAGCATGCATGTCAACATTCGCCAGCCCCAAATCACTATTTCGTAGGTTCCACAGTATACACTATAGACGTTGGTCGACGCTTACGTGGCCATGCGCAGGCTGATCGTCATACTCATGTAGTTTAAGCGCACACGCACAACACCTGCGTTACGTGCACAGGTTGCAACGGTAAAACACGGAGATAGACACAACACCTAGGTAGAGCAGTGGGGACGTTGTCGCTGGTAAGATATTGACGGAACCGGTGGCTTCAGGTTGTTCTGTGCAACAAAATGTCGCCTTTGAACATGTGGGGAGAGAGCCTGGCGGGCGGACCGTTGCAGTGATAGATTGTGTATCTGTGAACGGCATAGAGCTAGAACGGCCCTCTGTCAAACATACGTGATGCTGATGCGGATGAGTTACGCAGGTGTTCCAAGACTCACTGCTTGCAGGATCTGCTGAAGAGCGCAATACCGACCAATTTCCGTCTCGCGTGGCAACACCTGCCCCTGGTGTGGTGCAATTCGGGATTCCCTGTGAGTACCATACGTGTACTGCACTGTATCAAGAAGATAATCCAGGCACCTGAAATGTCGCCACAGTGTTCACCCCCAATCGTAGTATTACGACCGGTATAGGCCGTGGATGGCCGAATCGGTGTCGCCGACTTCTCCGGCGCCGTTTTTCGCGTGCCGTCTTGTTTTCCTGTCGTCTACCACGTCTCGG
>CATKUM010000434.1:0-34412 GCA_949786405.1 Onychomys arenicola
GTAGAGCGAAATTCGTCCGAAAACGCAAACTCCTCTTCTATCGCATCCATAAATCCAGAAACTTCTTCTTCTTCCACATCCATAGGCTGCAGCGGTTCGTCTCCAGGATTGCGGCGGTGCCCTGTTGTAAGCTCTCCAGGGTCGAGCAAGCCGAGGGAGACGTCTCCTTCGTCAAGACCATCCCATTCTTCCCACTCATCAACGGTCGTTTCCAGCGAATGTGCTCTGTCTCCTCGTAGGCATCCGCTTCCTTGTAGACCGGTGGAAGTTGCGTAGTAACGGCCGGTATCTCTTGCATTTTCTGACGGGAAAACTCTGATTATCTCACTGCTCTCGCATGGAGGACACCGACAACTAAGAACTCGTCGTCGCGCTTCAGGCACCTGTGTCGGCTCTACGGAACGTGTAAAGTCGCCTCGATCAGCCAAAGAATCTGAGGCTTGCGTGCCCGCGAAGTTTGCGTCGGGAAAGAATCCGCGAGGCCTTTCAGAATCTATTGTACGTATACTCCAGCCTTCTTGTGATTGGGGCCTATGTGCCCTTCTGTCTCCTTGGACTTGCGGTGAACGTGGATTATCTTGAAGGGACGTGATGGAATTACACCCACTGTTTCCTACCCGTTGATCTTGCACTTCGAGAGGCCCCGTGCCTACAGTGCCTTCCTCGCTTGCTCTGTGAGCCACGGGCCCCCAGTTGATATGTCGTGGGAGAAGGGCAGCTCCAGCCGCAGCTTCCCGCACAGTTTCTGAACGTAAAGATGGACGTCTTCGTTCATTGTGTAAACGTTCACGTTCAGATGAGCGAACTTGGTCAACAGCAGCCTGCCACCTACTGGTTATCACGAAATCTTCTATCGTTCCTTCTGCATGCCAGCCGCTAACACTGGACTCCTCTGCATTCAGTCTCACATCTGAGCCCGCGGAAACTTCAGAGTACGCCGGGGAACGGACTCGGTCTCCACCAAGAAGCCTCCGACCTGATAACATTCCCCTCTCGGCCACTACGGCTCTCTCGCCATTCCCCAACCCTCTCGCTCTTCCTCGCCCTACACGTCTCCGAACTGCTCCTCTAGGAGGGGTTCTGCAGACGCCATTCCGTCTGAGAGCAGGCTGTGTGCTTGGCTGCGTCACCTGGTCAGGTGCTGCATCAGCATGCAACCATTGTGAGGAGGATGTCTCTACTCCTCGGCTGGAGGGCAAGTCGACCTCCTGCTTCTCTCTCAACCTCTCACTTTCTCCATATCCCGCTCCCGTTGGTTTCTCCTGAGCAGCCGCCGGCCGCACCAGGTCTGGAGCCTTCTCCTTCAACAGCCACTGCAGTTGCGAGGCAGGCAGCAAATCCGTAGAGGCACCTGAAGCCAGGTCAGCGATACGGCTGTGGCACGGGCTCCGGCGATGTCTGTGAGACTCAAACTCCTCCATTTCTTTATCCCGCTGCTTTGTAGTGCGAGGAAAATGCCGCAGAAGAAACAAATTGAGAGGGCGGCTCACTGGCGGGAATTTATCAAACGTGTTCTTGCACAGCGGACAACGCGACATGTCGTACACGTTCATGCACTGGAACGCGCACCAAAAGCAGAACGAGTGACCTGCAACGGAACACCCCAATAAAAAAATAACACTCCGAAAAGCCTCTTGAAACTGTTCTTTTACACTGTTGGCGCACCTGCGTACACGTGTACGGGTCAATTACTTTCGTTCAAATTTTTCCATCACTGTCAATACGCACCTGTTGGAAGGTTTGCGTGTATCTGTGCGCACATACGCATAGGGTAGGTCTACACAAATGCATCTGCACGAAAGCCGGAATACATGTGCTGACACACACGTGAGAGTTGGGCCGCAGGTATATCGATGTAAATACGTATATTTGCCTTCATGCGTGTAGACGCATGTATTCTTCCAAAAAACCATATATGGGTAGCAGTTTTCGTGTGAAAAGATACAAGAATACGTGCGCCTCCTTCATAGAGAAGGGCCACCACACAATAGGCTTCCCGCACGAAGGCGCCAACTTTATTGTCGTGTTGACATTTGTAGCATTAGTGCTACACACATTAGAAAGCACAAACCGCCGTTGTTTGCTCCGTAGCATAGATCTGCCTGGCCGTCTTTTCCGTTGTATACTCAACCTCAAGAAATATCTGGGATTGACGCCAAAAACATAGACACACCAACCCGTTCGTGTACAAGGTCGTCTCCCCATCGTCGACGGAATCAAGGCGCGTCAAGTATATTCTTGCTGGGTTTTCTTTTCGTCACACGAGCAGACTGTGTATCGCTCGGTCTCCCCCTACCGCAGTCGAGAACGGCGGGCTTCCATAACAGTTCCAGGCAAACAGAACATATCAATTCTCGTTCTGCAGGTCCATCCGCAGTGCTCGTGGCATCCGGTGTCGCTGCTGAGGCTGGTGCATAATCCCGAGATGCTGCCAACGCATCTTTCCTGCGTTTGCGCGTTTGTTCTTGCATGGCCTCTGCTGCCATTGTTGTCCTCTCAGAAGAGGCGGAGACGCGGCGAGTCCTGAGAGAGACGCCGAAGTCAAGTCGGGTACTGCTTCTCCCCACACCCCACATAATGGGCGTTCTAATAAAGGTACTCCTAGCCCATCGATAAGAGACATATTCTCGCGCTTCAACTCTAGGCATGCTTCCTGTTCCTCCCAAAGCCGAGAAATCACTCCTGCTACCTCTTGCTGCTGCCGCTGCTAACGCTGCTCCTACTGCATCTGCTCTAGCTGCTAATGCTGCTGGACTCGTTGGCTCAGCACTCCCTCCTACTCCTTCACCACCTACTGAATTCGCCCGAGCTGTTGCTGCAGAGCTTCCCAACAGCCACGTCCCGCCCAAAGGAGAAAGCATGACCGACTGCGCCTCCCCCATGTGTTTACAGGGTCTTTCTTTGAAGCCCCAATGTCGTTCACGCGTAAGCCACTTCCAAGCTCAAAACGAGAGAAGCCGCGGAGTCGCCTGCAGGTGGATAGAGACGGACTCCCTCAGCACGGCAAGTGTATGCGCCCTCTTCCCCCAAGACTGCACATTCCAGAACCACCCAGCAAGTGCACTTCTGTTGCACAGAGATCTGCGATTGAAAGTATTTTCTGCCGAACAGGTGAATGCGCTACACAGTTTATGGCACAGCTAGGATAAAACGTATCCTCCACTACACATAAGGGGAAAAAAAAGGGGAAGCTGCTAGTCAGTCTCTGTGTGGTCAACATGTGGACATGGACCTGCACACGAATTCGTGCCCCTCCGTGCTATCCGAAGTCGGAAATGTTATGAGGTAAAGAAAGACTTCAAAATAAGACTGAACCCTCGGCTAAGCAGAGCCTCTTTGCACCCCTGAAGTCTTCAATATCTATTTTCGATGTACATGCGTTGCCCTTGTCCTGCAGAATCTGGTTCAGAGCAGCTGAAATATACCGAACAACGCCAACATCTACTTTTCGTCGCTCCCCCCCTTCCGCGACCTTTCTTCCTCTTTGTATATCTCTTTCAAAACGTAGATATCTATTTCAAGTGGACACGGGTTCTAAATCACTCACATCGATAATTCGGCCGAGCACAAGTTATGTGAACGCCCCTGCAACCCACAGGACGTTCTCGGGAAAAAAAAGATAAAGTATTGCCGTACGGGCAAAGAGCTTCGGGTACTTTCATGGCAAGGCATATAAATCGCATACGGCCACGAGCCTTTCCAGCGGAGACGGAACAAATACAAATATTCACAGCAATAGACGTGGACGGACGCTTACGCAAAAGTTGCAAAGTTTTCACTCAGACACATGCTCATAGCACGTCGCTCAGTGTCTTCTGCAAGAATGTCTTCCACATGACCGACGGTTCCCTCTTGTATACACTCGACAACAGAAAGCTGCCAGAAAGAAACGAAGGCACCAGATTGAAAGCGTCGGAACACGTTCCACCTACGAGCTGTGACGGGGAAAAACAAGTTCCAGCACTAAATCTACAACGTGCACACAACATAGGGTGACGACGATGGTACTCCTTGAGACAATAACGTTAAGAAAAAGCTATACACATATATACACACATGAACACTTTCCAGGGTGCGTATATGAGAACGAGGTATGATTACACGGATAAACGTGCGCGGGCCGCGTGAGAGCCAAGGAAGTCACTAGTCCCAGCAAAAGAACCTTCTTCTACAGCAGCATCTCTGCTTTCTCTCTGTTTCTCATGACTGGTGACTCGCACAGCGGCACGCCTTGTACGCACCCACGCACTCTCATTTTCTGAGTACCTCCCATAGGCGAGATAACCAAGAGCCACTTTGTCCCAGTCATGATAAGAAGCTATACATACGATCTATCGTATTCAGAAAGAAAGGCAGCCACTAAACTTGACATCTATGCAAAGGACCGTCACTTTCCGTCGCGGACCAACCAAAAGTTACATGCTGCAAGTCTACGAAGACGCCTGCGAATAGTCAGCCCTCGGTCGGGGATTTGATACGCAAAAAAGAAAGATGCACACTTTCTGTGCAGATACAGAAACCAAGTGGAAATGTAGAGAAAGATGTACGGCGTAAATTCCGCCGACTCTGAATAAAGAATCCAGAAGAGACTTACAAAGAATATAGCTGAGGTACTGTTCAACCTCCAGTGCTCCTATTCACACCTTTAAACACATATTTCGGGGAAGACTGTTAGACCATCCTTTACATTCACCCTTTCAGAAGGACGAGACCTACACAGCAGTGCATAAGGAATGCAGCACAATATATTAGGACTGTTCTCGCAAGCTACTGTTTGTCCAGCGCAACGGAAGCCTCGACGGAAAACTATGCGAAGGGGAGTATCTTTTTCAACTAGAACAATAAGAATTTAGCTCTCAAAGGGAGCTGAGGAACTGAAACGACTCTCGCGAATCGTTCCAACGTAAGATCAGCTTTTCTTTGGAAACATCGCGTTCGGGAGCGCCGGGAGGCCACATGTACTAGGGCCCCTGTGCTTTTCCATACTGACTCCGCTTTCACGCATATGCAGAAACCAGAGCCCTCATAGACATCCGCAATTACCAGGGCACTCATGGGGTTCCCGAGTTACCAGAGACTTGCTGATTAATGATGCGCACGGGGAGATGTCGGTATACGCATTACGGCACATCCGTTAAAATACCAGGCGCGCGCATCCAACCATAACTTTGTCCCGATGCGCCTCTCCTTCCTTTCAGACATGAGGGCATTCATTTTCCTAGGTCGCTTCCAGAAAAACGGGTAATTCTGTGGTTCTGTCTCTCAGCCCGTATCATCATATATCGATTTGCTTTATCGACGTACGATCTAATAAGCCCGTAGTCGCCACTATGCGGGCGTTCGCGCCCGGTCTGTGTGGGTTGCCGTATAGCTTCCTCAGATCCAGTACACCTGCTATCTCACCAACCAGGAAAGGTTCCCTCCTCCACAATTTGAAGATCCTTAAACTGACCGACTGCACATAGGACAACGGGTAATTGCCGCGAGGGTCATTTCGTTAATCAGGAATTGTTCTCCCGTGACGGCCGTCATCCGTTGGCTGGTGAAGCGCAAAACCCACTGCCATATCTTCAAAGTAGCGAAGCACTGTGATTATATATTGTGTCGGACTGCATTGTGGGGTTCTTGAATTGCGGTCGACTTTCGGGGTACGAAAGATAGAGGACAACTACATAGCAATGCAGCCACCACTGTCCGCGCTCCACCTGCCAATTCGTCATTACCGCTAGCTGTAGGGGAGGACTCCAGAGTATGGGTTTATCGGCGTCCAACCGTTTAAAAGACATATTTCTTCGACGACTAGTTCGCTAGTCAGAGAGGCAAGACAAACGAAAGCATTTTCGTGTGTGATTATTTTAAAATCATATCGCATGCACGCGTAATTGGGCTCGATTTCGATTTCGCCGGACGGTTGCCGCTGCCTTTGTCACATGCCGATTCCACGCCCGTTCAAATCGAAGATGATCCATTTTGGCTAGCCTGCGTTGGGGCTCTGAAGCGCATACGAATTACTGGTGATGCCCATAACGAGTGCGATATTGGCAGAGCCGCCTGTTCCAAATAGTCAGGAAGTCGCACGAGCGACTACCAGGCCAGTGCTGCATTTATAACGAGCTTCTGACGGGAAGACTGCGTAATGCACACAATTTATAGTCTTGCAAACCCATGACGACGTTGCCCTGTGATAATGTCAATGCGTAACTCTGGAGGGCACGGACGTACAGCAGTATATGTGGACACAGGTGCGGTTCACCTCCTGACGCCGAGTCGCTGCGCTTGCAGTACGAGCCTCCCGTATATGACAAATCTTGGTCGTATCGCTATTTCATAGTTTTCCCTGTGTCTGTGACTGCCAACCGGCGTTACGAAGCTCTGCCCCTTGGCGAGCCCAGTAAGGTGCAGCGAAATAGGATTGAAATCGATATAAGTCAAAAATGACCTCCCTCATTTCTCCCGTAAGTAGTAGGTTGCACTTTGTGAGGACTGCTTTACAAGACCATCTCCCCAGAATCCCCAATGCGTTTCGAATATCGTGCACGGGCACCACCGTCTTTAGAAGTCACTCCACCTGCTTGCATCAATGTCCCGTCTCCAGTGTTCTTCCTGCGCCTGAACTGGGTAGGCTGAAGTCACAGGAGCTGCTTGCGAGGATCTCCGCTGCTTTAGAGCGTGGGATGGGACGGTTACGCCCGCAGGGCGAGCCAGCCCTCTTAACTACGCAAATGCTCAAAAGAATCTTGGTGCCTGCGTTTGCTCCTGGGACTTCAGAAAGGCCTATCTACCGCAAAGGAATGTTCTCCGGGCTTTCTGAGGCGTTCGCTGGTTCAGCCGCACAGTTTTCTTCCAGCCGCGATGCCAGTGCCCCCAGCGCTGCAGGCCATGCTGGAGCGGATGGGTCGTTTACAACGTCTGAAAGTGTCAACGCGGACATGAACGTTACTGCTGTAAGCCTCGACCCGAATTCACCCAAACTACCTGGGATATACGGTAGCCTTTCGTGTTGCCCGACCTCTACTATTAGAAAGCTGCCGCATAAAAGTGTAAATAAGACAAGTTCACCTTGTGGCAAAGCTGAAGGGACAATATTGGTTCCCATTTGTGGAGCCGCGAGTTACAGTTTCTTGGACGTGAATAATTTGTCAGGCGTACTGGGAAGTGAATAACAGGTAGTGACGCAGGATTTGCGCTAGCTTATGTCCCATGGAGTAGTGCGAGCAGGACATCTGTACTGACATGCGTATCCTTCTTGATACGGTTCACGTATGCGTGTACATATGATGCGCTTTGACGGTGGGTTGTCCAGTGACATACTTCGGATGGCGGGAGAGCGACTATTAGAGATTGAATGACAAGCACCTCAGCACAGTTATAGACCACAGTTGGGATTCGATATTTTGTCAACCTTCCTGACGCTTGCGGATCGCTCACAAGTATATTGGATTATCGCAAACCAGACTTGACCTCGGAACCTTTTCCGTGCATAACCGTTTCACAATGAAAGTACACTTTTTTTTCGGTGCTATACTACCTGCAGGTCGCCGACTACCTCGTAAGTATGATCAAGAAACAAGTTCGCAGTAATTCAGGAACAGTAACGCCTCAAACAGCTCTGGAAAGCTTGCTGATGCGCGACGACCGATACTGGGATTGTTTGGACACCGCCGAGTTCTTATTAGATGTACGTTTCGCTGGATTCGTAATATATTATTCCGTAACATGTGTACCTGCACCTGTTCATGCGCGTTTTACATTGTGGATATCAGGAAGACGGACATTATCACATCTGTTTGCAAGTGCAGTCCTCGGACCTTTGGGTCGCTTTTTCCAGCTTTACGCCAGTTCCAGGCATATGCTCTGACGGTGCGACGAGAAAGGCAACACATGGTAAAGCGCTGTAATGCTTCTGACTTCGCCACAGTGTGTTTGCGTTTGTTTCATGCCGTGAAGCATCGAGCTAGAGATAAAACAGCGAACATATCTGTAGAAATGCAAAGAGCAGTAGAATTATTCACCTGGGTCTTTTCTTTTTCGTGTCAATAACTGAACATTCTTCTTGATAGGTAAGAGGTGTTACACGTAGGATCATCCAGAGATCTCGGACTATGGCCTCCGACAGTAACGTCTTTCTGGGGTAAAAAGCTTAAGAAGCCTTGAGGATAAAGTCAGAGTAGATGTACGGCTTTTAGGAAGGAATAAATCTGACATAATTAACACAACTGCTCTTTGCCGCTTGTTGCGTGTGAGCTGTAGGCTTCTTTGTGGTCGAGATCGCTACACTGACGCGTGCACAACCTACATCCTTACTCACCTTCACTCTCCTGGAAGCTGGCGCCATGCAGAGGTCCCACTACAATGAGTGCAGAGGAATCAAGGAAGAGAACAAGATGAGTGAATGACAGGGCGGTATGCCGAGTTCCAAAAATTCATCGTTGGTTTAGTCACCAAACCAACGAAGCCGGGTGCTGTTGAAAGTGGCACTGCAGGCAGTGCAATGGCGCATAAATTGATATTTGCAAGTATTGTCTGTGTACAGGGAGAGGCATACCTGCGTACTGTGACTCTTAAGCACTCGGTTAGGAAGCACATGGGGCGACAGTTGGGCGCTGCAGAGAAGATGCAGGTGTGCGTGTTCAAATGTAAATGTGTGTGAATACGGAAAGGTGGCATTCTAACTATAGAAGAGTTAGTTCCGGTTGCATGTTCAGTGAGAGGGTGCGTAATTATTCTTTTTTGCGTGACAATGGTGTTGGCGGCCTCGGGTAGCCCCGACAGTATTCGTGCAGAAGTAGCAGTACACGGTTTTTATGCAGGGTTTTACTACTGATCGTGTGGGCTCAGGTGGAGGAATTGTTCAACATTATCATACCGGATGAAGTTGCGGATAGCTTTCGCACTGCTCAGGTACGTTGTAAAGAGCGCCCCTGAGTGCTCTGTAGGTCCGAGATGAATGTTCGTGTGAACATTCGAGTGTTCGCGATAAAGGTGCTGTTAAAGAATCGCGATCAGCGCGCGCGCGGGGGTTACAAGTGTGTAAGTACCTACCCACGTATGTACAAACATGTGTAGCTGAGCAGGCTTATGTATACTCGTTTTAAATGGCGCTTCCCCTTGAGATGCGACTCACCGCGTTTTCACTGACATATTCTGTCCGCAAAACCTTGAAAGCAAATGCGTATGAGGGTGCCGGTGGGCGGAGCATGTTTCGTGTGAGGAAGGTGACTTGCGGCAGCGGGGACTCAAACGCGTGAGCTCTTGCGCCCTTGTCCATATCTATATGGTACTATTTGATTTTTTGTACTTCTAGATTGCTCTCATGCCGCAGAAGCAACAGAGATGACCATATATTTTTTTCGAGATAGTGCATTGTTTGGTACATTTGCGCGTAATGGCAGCCTTTTGGAATACCTGGGAGCACAGCAGTGCATACGCGATCCCCCTAGCTAGTGACACGTTAATAATGCTAGTAATGACGGAGAAAAGAAAAAAATGCTGCACTCCTGTCCATCCTCCGAGGAAGGAACAGTATACTACAGAAGGCATCATCGGTCAGCATATTGTCAGTTAAATATGTAACTGTGTGTGGTAGTCGGGCGTACAGCAAATACACTTACGCGTGTGCACAGAGGCAAGTCTCTACTTGCAAACCTCGTGAGATCGAAAGACATGGAGTACTGCAACCGGCCATCGGTCCAGCGTATCCACGAGTAGCGAAAGAGGGCAGTACTTGTTAGATAGCTTCGGTGCGAAGCGTTGGTTCCGAACTCCCGTTGCAAATGTGTTTTGCAGTTCTCGACGGGAAACATTAGCTGCGCATGCACTTGTGCTCTGTGCAGGAAATCGCTGATTTTGTCACTGCACGCCGCGCCAACGGCGTCGAGGAAGGTCCAAAGGTTGAGGTGCGACAGGCAGAGAATTAAAGCACCTCTGGTCATGGAACTTTGTGCTGCTCCACAAGCCGGCCACGCTACTTCTAAAGAGAAAAATCTGCCGCGTACACTGGTTTTATGATTTGCGAAAAACTAATCGTGGGCTGATATCACTGAGTATTGCTTTACTGGCGTGTAAGCTAGGAATGCCGAGTGTGGAAAGACGTACGCTCAGGGCTAAGCCGAAATCGTTATTTCAAGCACAACTTTCAGGTATCGAAGTGTACAGCTGCATCACAAAAGTGTATCCGTTCCACCCCATCATCGTGCTTGCGCAAGAAATGCGATGCCAAAAAGTTTTAAGTTTCCGAATGCATCATATGATGTATACAACGCGAACATATGTATCAACATTAATACGACTGTCCGTGTGTAGATATCGACTGCGAGCATCCTATAGTGTGTGCGCACTAGTAACCAATTTTGCTTCTTAGACAACGATCGTATTATATAGACTACTCTTTTACCCTGTCAAAGCAATGCATAGTTTGAAAGTTGCCGCATGTGGTGGATTCTGATCTTTCACATAAAGGAGCCAGTTTCTTCGACCTAAAGGAGAGCGCCCTGCATTTTGAGAGATCGGGAAAGTGTTTCCTTCTACAGGAGCTAAAGGTGAAGACACAAGTTTACCTGTGTGCGTGTTATATATATTTATATACATTCATGCACGTACGTGGATCAGCGAGGTGCGTATACTGATTTTGAAGAGGGAAGGCAATGCGGGACCTCGCTTCTGGTAGTTCTCAAAAATGTTCTTTTCAGGCATGTTGAATATGTGCCAAGTAACCTCTTCTCCAACCTTATCAACGTCTAAGCTCTGAGTATTTGTGTATCCGGACGGGTAAACTACGTAGTGGGACGTTGTTAGTAGTGAATGTGTAAACATGCGCTCGATTCGGATCTTTCAGCTCCGAGAACATTTCATCTCTCCTGTCTCGCGTTTTTGAGGCAGCACGCTATTATAGAAGCTCCTTCGAATGCTTCGCCGTAATTTCTCTCAGTTGGTTTACCAAATAGCTCTTGTTGAAAATAGACCTGACGATCCTCTTGCTCGTCGTAGCTGTGCGTGGGTCTCCGCGCTTACATACGAACACATATACCTCCGTGCAAACCTTTGCATAGGATAAGAAAAATTAGCAATTTGTCGCTCAAGTAAACTGGTGGCCCCGAAGGCGATAGTCCCCACTGATGCGAATCCGTGGTCATCCTGATCGTACACCTCGGCCACCATGGTGTCACTTCATTTCTTGTACTACAGGTGATTAAGTGAAGTGTAGAGACCAATGCACCACCGCGGAGGGTACTATGTTGACATATATCATTTAAATAATACACGTGATATTTGGACTCGACCGTGTGTATCGGTGCCGCAGCAATATTGAGCATCCTGTACCTTTCTTTGCGTACAACTGTAGTGTACACCGTGTCATTGTATCATGGCTGTGACGATATTTTATCTGAAGTTTAGTGCATAAATATTCTCCTTTTATGAAAGAAGAACCATACCGAAGTGTAGCCACTCTTGGCAACATCCGCTGTTCTCTCAAGGCAGAACTGTTATTTTGGTTGGGACGAGCGTGACTGAAGGTCTCGGTTTTCTCCCTCAAATAACGAGAAATGAAACAGCCTTTAGTTTGAAACTTTCAGTGGATCACGGCGCGACGCAGTCGCCGACGTCATGCGAACGACGCACTCGCGTATATTATAAAGTTGAATCACAAAAGAAGGGCACCTCTGCATGCAGGTAGAAGCATCACGCGGCGTGCCACAAAAAAGTGCGTATGCTTCACCAGTACGGGTAAAGTTCCATTACGGACAATCCGGTGTAAACGCAAATCAATAGAATCGCTGGCGCTCAGCGCATAACGAGAATTGATATCTTGACCCTGAGTTTTTCACCTATAGCGTGCTGTGCCGAGGACTACTTACGAAAGCGACGCTAAACACACAGCCAAAAGACAACGATGACAGTCGCGTAGACGCGACACACATTAGCCAATAGAAGGCCATGTCACGACGAGTTTTTGTTCATCACGCAGGTCAAACGTAACAGGTAACTTGAACGCCTGTCGCTCTAATGCCTCGTGATCCATGCACACTTCGCGTGCGATTGTGCAGCTCAGTGCATTAGCGAGAGCCGCATCCGTGCCCATATATTCTCTACGATTATCGACGTGTCCTTGTTATCGCGCACAGTGCACGACTCCATCCCGCCTGTCATACATGTCTGACTCGCCAGATGTTCTGCACATCTTGTCCCACCAGCGCGCAAAAACGTCGCACTTGCCCAGACACACTCATAATGACTTTCGCACATATGTGAATTTCAATGAGCGGCTCGAACGCCTGTGCTAAGCACACACGTCCTTGCATCCTGTTCCCACACACACATGAACACATAGAATCACATACATACATGCACACATGCACGTACATAAACATCTATATGTACGTAAATATATATTCATACATATACATCCATACATGTACATACATATATACATGTATGCATACATATGCATACATATTCGCATATATACACACACAAACATGCATATATATACATACGTACGTGTACATACATATGTACATACATGCATACATATACGCATATATACACACATAAACGTGCATATATATATATATATATATATATATATATATATATATATACGTGCATATGTATACGTACACATATATATACATGCATACATATACGCATATATACACATACATACACTTAAGTACATATATACACACATGCACGTATATAAACGTACGCACATACAAAGGTATACATACATATACCTTACGTCCATATACATACGCACATATGTATACTCTTTAGGATTCTCGGCGGCGCATGCCTCAATTCTTTCAATCGTGATGATCATCAATATTTGTCGAAACGCTCGCATTGAAAAGTGTGCAGTTCAATTCTCCCGGTTCATACTGTTGCATAAGATCATATCTTGGTCATTCATAGGAACATACGTTGGTCAATCTACGAGGCAGCTGGAGATTTTGTAGTGGCTGCTCGACCGCCCCAAAATGCATTGAGCATGCGAAAGCACCAGACCTCTCCCCACCACATTCTTGAGGCTTTTCGCTCGTCATAACTGCACCCTTTGGCTAATTCTGTGTGGCATTCAGAGCGTACGGGTTTACGTAAAGGTTCCTCAACCATTAATGCAGGGAGAAAATATTATCATTGATCGCTGCGTAGGAGAATGCGTCCGACCCCTCCGGAAGCTTCGCTTCCTCAATAACTTCCCCTGCTGCAGAAAACGGTGCACAGGACAAGAAAGGCAGAGCGCGCTATGGAACCTGTTAGCATAACATATGCACCACGCAGGTCGTGCGCAGAGACGGCCGGTGCATTGCTAATTCTTCTCTATCTGGTAATAGCAGCAGCACGTGGACAATGAGTGAAGAGTGTACGAAACAAAGCTGTGCATGCTTCTAGTAAAGATATGCTAGTTCTGCGGACGCTGGATATGTTAGCTGGATCTTGTTATGTTGCCCTTTTCGATCTGAATTGTCCAACACCTGCACCGTCGCTCTTGTGCGTTCGTTCAATCCACTTGTGGTGCACCTGCACCAGCCCATCGCCTACGTTTCTCACGCCGATTGGAGTGTACATTGAGTATCTGCGTCAGCCCCTATGGTGATGGGAAAAGAGAACTACACAAATTACAGGAAAGGCACGTTTGTAAGGTCGGCGAAGTCATCGATTCTACCCAGGTTTATAGGCATACTCTGTAAACTTGGCAGCTAACTTAAAAAGCACGAACTCGAGCGCGACGGTGACCAACTAGATTTGCGAGTGAAGTGCCTTACTTCTTCCTGGTAAGTTCAGTTGCATCACATGAGCACAGCCATGCTGGCAATATAGCGTGGTGCGTATTTCTATTAGTAGTCTGCAGCTGGAAGCACTTCATCACAAGGCATGTACTCGAGCAAGGCTACCGGCGTTATGCCTCTGCCCATTCACTAGAGCAAGGACGTTTCGCTTCTGTGACTGCACCGGAGAGTGTGGTGCTGGTGGAGACGCGAAGTATAACATTTGCTTCTTTTGACGGCATATCGAGGTTGATGCCTGGGGGTTTGCACCATACAGTATCTCCACGGTGCGGGTGCTACGGCGCGCTTCTGTGCGTCTCCTCAACCTCTGCCGTGGTGGAATACGTGTCTTGTGTCTTAGATAAAGTGCTTCTGCTTCTAATGCACAACCTGCAGCATTCGTGTATTTGCCTGTGTATTCACATACGTTTTGAGCGAGCGCCGACAGCACAACGTGTGCGTACACTGCCACGGTAGGTAATGTTTACACCTGCTCTGATGCTTCCACGAGGAGATCTTCCCACTGGATTAGTTCGCATTGACGAAAGAAGCTTTCCGCCTCTTTGTGAAGTAGCTTCTAGCCCTTATCGTGGTTTTTTGTGTCACCTATCAACTCAAAAGTCTTCAGCACTGCGTACTCCTGCGCTCGCGACCTGTCTTCGTATACGAAATATCAGCCTCCCCCCTCTACGATTCCTGCGTGAACATTCGAGGAAGTTACTACTGTACTGACGTCTATATATTCCCCGACACTCACAAACGTCCTACCCGTTCCACCGATGCTTTTGTAGACGACAGCGGGCTCGGTGACCTCCGTTTTATGAAACGTCGTGGCAACGACGCTGATGTTGTCGTGAGAGTTCATTGCAAACGCGTAATCCATCATCCGAGAAACCATCTTTTCCAGATCGTTTGACGCACGCAGTTCTTCCACGGCGACGTCATGCAGGTACTTCCAGTCCATTCCAAATGGCTCGAATACACCTGGCAGACACGCACCAGGCTAAATTATTACACGGATGCGTTTGCGACACATCAAATGCAATCTTTTGGAATCTGACGGAGAAGGCATCGACTTGACAACAATTTTTGCTTATCGTTCCCCACCATTATAGCAGAGGTCGTTCCCGTGGAAGGTGCAGACTCTGCATACAAAAGCACCCTTCTTTTCCCGACCCCCACAACACAACTGTCATCCACTTTATACGTTGTTGCCCCACTTCTGTCTCAATGTTCGTTTAGTTTCTTTTGCGAAGAATTGTCAGCAATTTTAACTGCGACGCATAGGCAGCCCGCGCTGCCGTGTAAAATCCCTTATTACTTACGTTTTTGGCGTTTAATCGCTTCTTTATCTCTTACGAAACCGCAAAGCAAGATGTAGACACACTCAAACATTTTACTGTTCACTGGACATCTATACCGTGTTTCTCAAGCAGCACATGCCGTATATCCTCTCCGCTACTTCCTTGCTCGTCCGTAACTGTGTATGCGCAGCTCCTCCAACCCGATCACAAATCAGCTATCTTCCGACGTATGTAGTATATAGAGCGGTGCACTCACA
Organism: Onychomys arenicola; assembly: GCA_949786405.1. Taxonomy (NCBI): domain Eukaryota; kingdom Metazoa; phylum Chordata; class Mammalia; order Rodentia; family Cricetidae; genus Onychomys; species Onychomys arenicola. Next base: position 15,331 of record CATKUM010000434.1, read on the forward strand.
ACCCTCTTGCTGTTTCGTTCATTCTTCAACCTCCCGACCGCCATCGGAGATCCTTGGAGGACTCTCCTTGAGGGTTACGTAGGCTTCCATTTGTTGATACAGTTCACGATCGAATTCGTCGCAAGTATTTTACTACGCCTTTTGACTGCCTCAAAACGATTAAGTCTCAGGTTTAAGAGGTACCCGTCCTGCCCTCTCTGGCGGCCATTCCTGGTACACGCACAAGAACTTAATGCCGATACACGTTGACGCTACATGGAGGAGACATACGAACGTGAGTGCACCTTTTTGTCTTTTACGGCAGCAGTGAGCTTTCTGATCTACAAAGGTGTGCCTGTAGATCCTCACTTCCACCTGCGGGATGCGTATGTACGTGCGGCTGCGTATCTACAGCTTCTTCACCGCTTCTCGCATGTTAAGAGTTTGCTCATTGAAGAGAAAGTCATCATACCATCGCACGCCATAATGAGCATATCTGACGGCAGCACGTAGAAGTGCCGCACGTCAGGAACTGCGACGACACGCTGTTGATCGGGGGGCAGGTTTGCCTCAGCTTTGAAATCCTGCATGCAAATAATGCATAACAAGCTTATGAGAAGGTTGCATTTATCCTTGTCATTACCGTAGACAGAAGAAACTTCACTAGCTTGCAGGATAATTACAAACCACGTCGATACGACCGCATGCACACACAGGAATCTACGTGTCTGAGCGCAAATTCGTACATCCATACGTAGTACAGAAATATGTACATATAAATGTATACTGCACATACAGACCGATTATACAAGCACATTTGCTACACGCATATGTGCCACGGAGAAAGTCTGTGTATTTGTCTGTGTGAGTGTCTCCGTCTTCCCACGCCTATGTAACTCTACGTAAACATGTATCTGCACGTGAATGTAGATCTCCGCAATTAAATAACAAACTGAACCGTGCGCACGCTTTTCAATCCGTACGGCTGCGGGTTCAGCCTAAGAATGACATATAGACAAGCAGCTTTCATAGTTTTGTGCGTACAGGTCGCCTAAACCGTCCACATATTGTGATATCAGCGTGCCTTCAACCATGCTCTCTCTGCGCGACGGTGCACCCTGGTTAGCATTCTGTCACCCACAAATGAGCTTCAGTAGTTATACTAGATCTCAACGAAATGTAATTGCGCAGTTGTGTAAGCCAAGAGTCCTCAGTTCTATCCCAGCTTCGTGCAGTGCTTGTACCGTCTGCTAATGCCTAATGCCGGCTCGAGTAATATACTTGTTCTATCCGTGAAATGCGCCATTTTTGTCTAAGAGCGTACAAACTCTCCAACGTAGTACACATTGCAAGTACACAAGACATGTATAAAACTGCCTCTCAGGCCGTCTGCGGGCCCTGACGAAAACACAACCATTAGAATTTCCACGTGGACGTTCTCACACGTAGGAGTAGACTGCATGCTTGGAGTAATACATGAGCCCTATACATGACATACATTCATGATCTACAGTCTGTCGGAAAGTTGCATAACGCAACTTTGAAAGCACTACATTGAAAGCCCCACATGTACGCAACCACGCGGCAACTATAAATTTTGTACGTCAATACACTACATAGGTATGTATCTATGTGCACTCCAATGCGGCGCACGCATGTGCTGAGTTTGCAAATGATATATCTACATGCAGAAAACTACACCTGAGAACCCGTTTTGCTCACCGAGTCGCCGAATGCCCTGGACAGAGCCAGCACCCCATCTACACGGGGCACATCATTTGCGGCGTTGCTGACAAAGCCACCTGCTTTTTCCACTCGGGCTCTTTCGACGGGATTATTTGGTTTATGATCCTTCGACAGTCGCGTAAACGAGCCATCTTCATGAAACAACATCGCCCGCGAGTCCCCTGCACCAACGCGTCCAGCGGGCACATCAAGCGCCGCAGCAGCATCAGGAGCAGCACGAGCACAGCATAAGCAACAGAACCCGCAGAAGTTGCGGAAGTTGCTCCAGCAGTAGCCGACGTCGTAAGAGCTAACAGCATCAGCAGCAATAAGGTCAGCAGTCGCAGCAGCACCTTCAGCTCCAACGCCGGCAGAACATGTCCACAGAACTTAGGATATCGGTGTCTAGCAGGAGTAGCAGAGAGAAAAGAGCACGGAGGAATTTACGTGGCTCCTGCGCACAATCGATACTCTTCTCTCAGCGATAAGGCCCTACGACAAGTCGAAGCAAACACCGGTTCACGGTCCACGTTATGCACGTATCAATGAAGCTCCAAACTACGTCTATACACCGAGCTGACTCCACCAGCGCCGATGCCGTCCTCCTGATTCTCGCTGTCTTACCACAGTTACATTGACTTACAATGAACTTTAACTCTTCACAACGAACTCTGTGTGTACAAATCTTCTGTGCACTAGTCACCTAAAGGTAGGTGTGGAATACTCGTTCATGTTCATCCACTCGTGCATCCACGGATGTAAAACTCACAGCTTTCAGTAGGTGGCGGCATATGTAGAGCTTAGTACGCCGTATACGTACACTGCCATACACGCACACAATTTAGATGCTGAGATGAATACATCTGTACATACACCCCTTTATACGGATGTGCCTGTTTGCCCGCCTACCTACCATTTTTCCGTAATTTCATCTCTCTGCGTATTCAGAGACATCCATGACTGAATGCAGAAATCTGATAATACCTGTAACTCGTAACTCCATTTCTCTGTCTCTTCTCTCTTCTTTCGCAATTTACATCGCATCAGCACCCCGGTGTCTCTGCCTTTCTCACCACACGTCCCACTTTTCCCACCACAATTTCTTGTACTCCCTGTGCAGTATTCTTTCTCTCCGTTTCTCTCTTACGTCCTCTCTTTAACTATTTATCCTGCACACTTTCCTTGGTAGGCGTCTTTAACCTGTTGTCTGATATCCCTCGCCCGTCTGTCTTTCTGCTACTTCGACGCTGTTCTGTATCTTTTCCACCTCACCGATATTGACCAGCGTCAGAAGAAAAGCTTCCGGTCCCAGAGTTATGCTCCGTTCAGACGGCAAAGTGTAGCGCGATGCCGAGAGCGGGTCTTCGGCGAGTTCTTCTTGTTGCAGCTGCACTTCTACTGGAATAAATGCGGCTGCTTCAGCTGGATCCTCCGGTATTATTTCTCGTCCAAAGGCGGTCACCTTGAGAGGGGTGTGGACTTTCTCTATAATGGCGATCACACCTGGACGGGACCGGCAAATGTGGGAAGGAGAGCCGCAAGGAAATAAAGCGAGACAGGACAACGGCGAAGAACGGGAGAAACACGAATGTGAAGACGTTTTACTCATGCAAGATTCAACCCCCCTCCACTATGCGGATAACAATAAACTCTTAGGAATATCGCACACATTTGTAGACAGCGCGGCGCATGCAAACGCCTACGTAGATGAGCCTCTGCAACGGGCACACGCTGAAATATATATATAGATGCATATGGTTTAGATCGGTATATTTATTGATTAGTGTTGACGTAGGGAGACCTGTGCGTATCTGAATGGGGAAGCATACGTGTATGAACACGGACACATGTACGCACATGTATGTACGTTGTGTGCATGCAAGTACACGTATGTCAATTTGAACTCGTTTTGTCAAGTTCTATTTGTAAAATGAAAACACACATGCAGCAAGCCCTGTCGGCACACGGAATTCGTGTCTCAGTTCATTCTGTAACGTTACATTGATTTTTCCTTTATATGGTTTCTGTGACGGGCTGCCATATACCTTGTAGGACCTCAACAAATAACTCCGTGGGCGTCAACCTGCACGAATGAAAGGATGTATCAATGAAAGTGTCTCGGAACGTGCGCAGCTGGTTTATTCACTTACAACGCCTTGTCTATTCCAAACGGCCTCCTGAAAACTCACCCCATCTCATGCCAGTGGCTCTGATAACTACTGGTATGACTTCCCGATCTTCCCCACGCTACACGCCGTTTCTGAAAACCGGAAGAACGTATATACGCTGTTGTCCGTTTTCAATCTGCATCAACGAAGAGAAGTGAGAACAATAGCCTTCATCTACCAGTGCCGATATACTGCTCACCTGTGGAGCCCGCAACATTGCGTGGGCCAAATGCCTTGAGAACGTCTGCGTCCATGCGGAGGCACGCATCTTTCACCGCTTTAAAAGAAAAGTTCTCCAGCACCCCTGTAGCCGCAAAATAGGCAACCGCACCCGAAGTGATAACGTCCGCACACGTAGTAGAGACGATTGTAGCACAAGAGGCAACGCACACAAGAGAGAGCCAGCACGAAATAATATTGCTCCGCTCTTTTGTAACTCTTGAACACCAGTTCTCCCCCATAAGATTGCTACCCGTGTATGTCTTCGCGCTCATACATACACATATATATATATATATATGTATGTGTGTATACCTGTATAGTCCATCGCATACACGTGCAGGCGTATAGGCATCCAAAACAGATCCGGTGGGTGTATGCGCCTATTTCCCTTGCTGGAATTAATTATGGATATGTCGATGTGCGCGCGACGTCCGTCTTCGTTCACACGTATACTCATACATGTCGGCGCTTACCAATTCATGCATGAACATGCGGGTGTTCACGATTGAAGACGTGCAATATGTCTACTAAGTTCCTGTACACATCTATACACCTCGTACATGCACGGCATCTTTTTACATGAGCTCTAGACAAGTAGACGTACATATACATACGGACGTATGAAACGTCCCTGATCTCTACGAATCACACATACATACGCAGCCACACGTCGTATGAATTTGTGGGTGTTTTGTAGCATGTTTCGTGTGAGTTGGTGAGCTGTAAAGTAAACACAGGCCGGTATACCTGGCGCCAACCTGTGACGCACTGCGTACCCTGCCGGAAGTGCCCAGCGAATGCACTGGTTGTATCCGTCTGCGTCCTGCGATTAGACGTCGTTCCTCTCATGTTCGAACGTGTTATCTGCGATAGGACACATGTCTCTTCTGCCTGTGCAGTTTGTACGTCTGCTCGTATATATGCTCTTATTTTCAGCCATGCATCTAGCATCTCCGGCTTTTACGGGCGCTCCACCTCTAACCGGCGGCCCTCGTATGTTTTATGTTTCTTACAAGGAGGGCGCCTCTACTTTGTATCCTTATGTGGAATGGCGTAGTCCTTCTGTCTGTTTTGCTTCTCCTCGGTACGTCAGGTAGACCATCCGAATAAATCAGTTCTTTCCCGTGAGTGCTTAACTGCAAATCTAATTCTCTTTAGTCTGCTACCACTGCCTCGTCGCGTAACTGTATACTGCAGACAATGTACCTTCAACTACCTCGTTAATGGTCCCGGTCGGCCCCATGGAGGAGCCTGCGTTCCTTGAGTGCATTTCCCCTAATCTTTGAGTATCACTTCCGCCCAGTGTCTAGGTACTCGTCTCCTCGTCGTAGACTTCTCTCCTCAATCATTTGTGCCCGTCTCTCTTGTATAGGCGGTGCACATAAGCGACTTCGTGCGGCGAGTCTACGACGCCTGTAGAATATACAAAAATATGCGTTCCCTCTGGAGCACTGTGGGAGTCCCTCGCGCAGTCTTTCATCTGCACTTCAGCGTATTAAATATGCTTTTTTGTGTACGACTGCTGTGTGAGCACACATACTACGTAGGACGTGCCTATCTATAATAACTAGTGCCAAAACGACAAAGAGTTACCATAGAACGCTTATCTTCATTACGCTTCTACCTCTATGTCTCGTGTCACGTGAATTCTCTCTTCGTCCTGCACTGCTGCCTCTGCTGCCTTCCACGTGCCCACTTCTGTACCAGAGCGTATCGCTTGCTTCTCTCCTGTTCTCTCCTTTCCGCCTATCATCTGGGTCGCTCTCTAATTAACGGGGGCTCTCCTGAGTGTCTTCTGTTTTCCTGCGTTGGCTTGACCGTAAGGCGCATGCTCTTAGAAGCATCTCTTTTCAATGCGCCGCGGCAGCTCTGCGTGTCGCGTGAGCTACATTGTCGCGTGTAGTACACGGCTCCAATTTTTTTCGCACGCACGCTGCTTTACCTAAGTAGCGCGCCACATTATCCGCGCAGTACTCGGACGTCTGCTCTCCGCCGTGGCCGTCGAAAACAGCTTTGAAACGCACATCTTTCCTCACAGCAGACGGAGCACCAACCAGCAAGGCCTGCAGGACATAGGTATGCGTACGTCAGGTGTTGAAGTTTCTCGCCAGCACTCAGCTGAAAACAACGCTCTATGGCACACCACATGGAGGGTCATGCTGCACGGACGGCGCATCAGTTTATCTCGTAAGACGCCTTTTTCTGTCTACCGTGCTGGCGAGCCTGCAGCCTCTGTAGCACAGCGCATACCTGCGTTAGTGTTTCTCCTGATGATACAATGCTTGCTATAGATGTTACTGCCTCTCCGTGAGTGCCTTTTCTATCTTTAGCTATTGTACGCAGTACCACAGCTTCCAAAGAGATATTTTTCTTTTCCAGTGAATCTGGCTGCACTAGGGATGTATTACTTGTGTCGTGCACATGCGTCGTGTACCGTTGTATCCTGAGCGGTGACAGCTCTAGCAGAAGTATCTTAATCTTCTTAACCTCACAACGCAACTTTACAAAGCTATGTGTAGATCGCTGCAAGTGTGTGCACCGTTAAGGGTACGAGAGGCCACTTTCAGTGGTTCACCCTTAACAGTAAAGAGTATTGGAATTGTCAGCGTTCTAAAGGAAGATTCCAATTGATCCACGGAATCACCTCGAGACACAGATGTATATGCGGGCACTGTTGCGCCTCCTGTCTGTGAACAAACAGGTATGCTTGTGCACGCGCCGCAGACTAATTCGTCGCCGCATGCTCGTACAGAGAGTTTGAAACTTCTAGTGCTTATGGGGTTACAACCACCCTGCTCCGCTGGAGATAATAGCCTTTGGACCTGAAGTGTTTTGTACCCATGTTCAGTTTCATCCTGTTCACATCTTTCGCGAATCGCGTCTGCGTGTTCCGCTCTCACTTCTAAATTCACAACTGGAGTTACTATACGCAGCGCTGTTTCTGCTGCGCAATCTCGTATTTTCGTTTGCAACCGTCGCAGGTTCAGCAACAAAATAGGCAGAGTTTCCGTCAGTTTCCGACCTCCCTTGAAGCGGGCAGCCTTTACAAACCTCTCTGGGAATGCGTGTGTCCGTATATATCCCTCTTGCACGCTTGCTGCGTATACGTCTGTGTCTCGCTGACATACACTGTTTATGCTTCTCGTAAGTACAGAGACACTTACGTCTTCATCAGTTTCTCTCCGCCCGACCATGGTGGAGGCCACGGTAGTTGTGTACCACTCTTTCAGGATGATGGTTTTCTTTCCTTTGCTGTCGACTGGATCGAACATTCCCAGGTCGTCTTCTCTCGCCTCCTGCACCATCTGCGCAAGTTTCTGGACTGTTTCAAGAGCTGGCTGCTCCACCGTATCATCCTGAGCACGCCGAGAAGCGCCATGAAATTCCAAATCTGGATGGGTGCCGTGCAAATCTCCTGCTGGATCCGAAAGTTCCAGTCCCCCGCGGTTCAGCGCAGCCACAGCAGCTGCAGCGGCAGCGGCCAGTGCTGCGACGTCTTGTAGTGAAGGTTTTAGTCCACCTTTCTTTCTTGGCCGCAGACCCCCCAGAGAAGAGACCACTGGTTCATGTGTATCTTGAGTCATACCGCTCGTCACGACTTTTGTTGCAGATGTACTTTCTGATGGAGGTTTTGTTTTTGCTGCTCCCGCTGTTTTCGCTGCTCTCGCTTTTTTTCTTCCGCCGCTTTTTTCTGCGGCTCCTGCCGACTTTGCTGCTCTCATTATTTCTGTGTCTGTTGCCGTTTCGGCCGCTGGTGGCTTTCCTGTTGCAGCTTCTGCGCTGCTTTTCATTGGTGCTGCTGCTGCTGCCAACTTTTTCGTTGCGGATTTGTTTTCTGTTTCTGCTTCTGCTGTTTCTGTGGCTGCTGCTGCTCCTGGTTTTTTAATTGCTGCTACCGTCTCTGTTGATGTGGGTGCCGCGGCTGCTTCGTTCGTTGCTACCGTCTCTGTTGATGCTGTTGTTGTCTCTATTGCTGCTGCTGTTGTCCTAGATGTTGACGTGACTGCTGCTCTTTCTGCTGCTGTTGGTTTTCCTATCGGTGCTGCCGGGGAGGGAAATCTTGATCCTGGTGTGACTTTAGCAGGGTCTTTGCCTTTCTCTAGGCTCCCTCGCCCCTGTTTGCTCGCCGTTTTTCCTTTCGTGTTGCGACTGCTGTCAACGTTGTTCTCGCTCGTGCCAGCCTGGCTAACGTTGCCATTGTTTCCCCACCTGTGGAAGAGAAAAAAGTTTTCAGCGGTGATTGGGGTGGGGAGCGTTTTTATTGAATGATTCCCGTGCATCGGATTTGGATTCTGCTTGCTGCATCTGCTGGATCCGGGTTTTCGCTTCCTCTTGTGGAACATTCTCAGTGTCGCTACTGCTCTTCTCTGTTGCAACCACTTGATCCTGTGCAGCGTTGCTGTCTGCTGGCAGGGTTGGCACCGCACCTGACGAAGAAGCAGCTACAGGCTGAGAATTTCCTAGCGCTAGCAGGAACAATACCAGTGCAACTGACACACAACGGAGTGTCCAGCCACTAAGACTAGAGAAGCGCGGATCCAAGTCTTTTCGTCGACTGCTTAGCCTTCTTGTGCTCCGTAGCAGCAGCATACTGCCACACGGGCCGCTGTAGCACCTGCTTAGACGTTGCTCCTTTCCCTTCCAAAGCCACGCTGGAGGCGTCATTTTCCTTTTTCTTACGAGGAAAGGAGTAAACTGCAGAGATACAACGTAATATGAGGGAAAGAGGTCCCCTGACATTATTTGCCTGACATCTAAACCATCATATACTTCTGATGAAAATTTCCGAGGTGGGTCCACCATATATGTATGTACACAAATATACGTCGGATGAAGTCCGCCTATGCATACAGGTATGCTATGCACCTCTCCATCAGGGACTGTCTAGCTGACCATAAGATAATGCAAGGCACTGCCTTTGGTTTCGCGTATGGCAGCGCGGCACAAAACCGCAATGTACTTGTATGCGTATATATATATATATATATATAGATACATAACAGGTACTTATCAATGTCTGAACCCGCCTACTACGACGAATGTGATCCCGTAAGCGAGCAGATCTAATTGCTACCTTATATAGGCGTTTGCTATATACACGGAGTCCATGTTGGTCTCAAAGTAAAACCGTGGACGTCCAGTCAGCGTCTTCTACGTCAGTGGAATACGGCAATGCACAGTCGCATCGATCACAGCAGAACGTTCTGTATATATAAATCTACGCGTGAAGTTCTACGTATAGGCACGTTTACTAGGCAAATCAAGTGCTATATACATGCAGCCGTATGGACGCTGCTGCGTTCAGACATTCATCCATGTCTGGAGGTAATAAACGGGCTGATGTGTGTATGAATACGCGTGTAGACCTTTAAGGAGGCATCTAAGTTCCCAGAAAAACACGTGTTGCGCCATCAGCACCTTAGACAACTACGGCCACATCTGAGCCATCTATCTTGCCGGCTCGCCAAGCATTACATCCATCCAAATTAAGCAGCATCTAACTAGAAGCAGTCTGCATCAAAATAAGAACGACTACGGAAGCAACGGTCCTTTCAGTGTCAATAGTGCTGCTGTTGCTAGGCGCTAACGGTATTGCGAAGAGTCTTCAAGTCGACAAATATCAGACAACGTGTATTTGCACGGATGTGGTAGTACACAGATACCTTGCCTCTCAAATTGTTAGTCGTAGGAGCCCTACCGCAAGTTCGGTCGTAGTAATTCTAGAGGGGACAAGTCTAACCAGAGTCATGGAAAAGTACTAGGTGGAGCAGTAAGGGTAGGCGTAGCGAAGTAGTAGGGGCAGCAGTAGTAGTAATAGTAGTAATACAATACTTAACTTGATGCGAGTTCCAGATGAAATGGTTCAAAGAAGAGGTCGTAAGGAAGAATGGTAGAAGGATGGTAGTAGCGGCAGAAGCAGTACAGTCGTGATAGCATTTGTATCAGAAGGAACGAGTTCTTGTGTAAGTGGAGAACATTTAGTCGGACTGTCACTCGAGTGGCGAATCTATATCATTGAAGAGATATACAACTTGAAATTCGAGCAGCAGTACGAGAAGTTCGATTTCGACAAAGATATGATGTGTACTGTAGCTGAAATTCGCCGATCTTGCTTTTCTCACCTCACTTCCACACTTCTCAGGGCTCAACCGGAACGAAACAGCTTTGTTGGGTCTTTCGTCGTTTCTCCTTCCTTCCCGTTTGCGCTGCCGGTTTCGCCACCCCTGCCGCTACTGCTGCGACTTCTACACTTTCGCCTTGAGCTTCTTTACACCTTTTTCACTATTGGATGAACTGCTTCCAGCTTTTTTGCTTGCGGTGCTGCTATTACTGGTGAGCCTGCGGCTTCAGTAGCTGCGGGAACGACAATGGTGCCTACACGCTGGCCGCCCTGCTCTCACTAATACAAATTTGACCACTAAATTCCGTTTTCGGGGCTTTTACCACGTATACTCGTACACATTTACATAATAGGTATACTATGTGTGCAGGGATGTTATTTGAAGAAATCTCGATTGCCTTGCCTTGAACTCTAACAATAATGAACCTCTAAGGCAACTGATAACATGCGTGGTTTTCAGCGCGCAAGAAATAGTTGTGTACGCTGGTAGAATAGTGACGTACATTTCTAAAACTGTGGATTAGCGGAGTCACCTGCCCGGGCAGTATCTTCATATATGCGTCAGGGCTACAGGTGTGAAGGTATACACGTAATACAAAGAAGAACGACGCTGGAGGTATACTGAACTTGAGAATAGGATAGAACGCCGACATTTATACGTAGTCTTTTGCATCGTACGTGGCGTCACATTGACGCAGGAAGTTCAATGAGAGCTACCAGAGATTGTGCAGATGCCTATCATAAATATTCAGTACACTCAGCAGCATTCGGTTCATGACAGAGCTCCCCTATCGAGCAGGCTCACTATTTTCTGTCACGTGGTTTTACTACACACATGCGGACACGGACATGCACACTTATATTTCTAGTATGTTTTGCAGACTCAGGCGTCCGCAGTAATGCACAACCAAACAGCAGACAATCCACTAAATGTACACCGCCTAAAGCTACCGATCCACGTCACCAAGCAGATTCTCCCGCACAGCTGCTAAAGCAATCACTACAGAAACTCCTTTCACCAGTGAAAGTAGTCGTGCAGCCCACAGGAATAGCAGCGGCTGTACGCGGATACCCATGACAAACCCGAGATACCGGGCCAGGGGTATATGTGGGAGCTTTATTGTCGGTTACCGCAAGTCACTCTCTGCAACGATGCAGAAGCAAACTAGTTATTAGTGGGCGTCAACGCCGTGGCGTTCTCGTCAAGTTTGAAACACACCTTGCGGCACATCTTCGCCGTGGTCTATGGAATGCGGACTTTGTCGCAGACGTCCTCCGAACAATCGCTGCACCATACTCCACAGCCCAGGTCAACCTGACTGGACGCATCTGTTGTAAGCGAGAAAATACGGGATTTACAAAAAGGGCAGCATACGCTGTAGTAGGAAGTCTGCTGCCCCTTTGCTGGTTAAAGGAGGACGCACGTGAAAGGCTTTCCACGCAGTGACCTGCGTGTCCTGCCCTGTACAGTGCGCACCATCTATGGTCCCCCTACGATGGTCGTTGCTGTTTCACCACACAGGACAGATGTAAGACTCTAACAGTTTCAGTTCGTGGAGAAATGACAGCGGCTCGGGTTTGCGCTCACCACTAGCAGTGCATCGAACGCCTCTGTTCGTTTCGCGAACGTGCCCCTGGCCAGTACGCAAGTGGCGAGCAGCTCTCTTCCATGTCAACGGCTGCGGCTCTATAGAGATGGAAACGGTAGGAGGTGGACTGCACCTCGACAGACCTACAAACTTCAAGAAGGGGGACGTACAGTCAAGCGTACGGCACGCAGCGGTACCAAAAGAGAGACACGGGCGTATACTGCCCGCTGCAGTTGCTATCCCGCGCCTTACGAAGTTGCCTGCTACGGCAGCTGGTGCTGGTGTCCCTTGCCAGCGCCTGCTGGCGCCACTGGTGGCCACGTTCTCTCGATCCAATGTCGCTGCGGGTACTCTCGTGGCGTGACTGCGGCTGGCACACTCTGCTTTTACTGTTTCGACAACCCACCTACTTTTCTTATAACTGGCGCTGCCCTGGGCTGATGCTACTGTGCCATCAAATACCTTGCACGCTGTCATGCGCTTCTCAGTGCTGTGATTCCTGCTGTTGCTCCATCGATCCTAGTCTGCATTGATGGTTTTTTCTCGGCCTGTGCCCCTCCTCCTGTTCCTGATGCTGCTTCTCTGCGCCGCTGCCGGTGTGTCTGTTCGTGTAAACTGGTGCTGCTGCTGGCGCTTGTGATCGTATATTAACACTGAGGCTGCATCTACTCTGACGTGGGCCCTTATCCGGCTAGCCCCGGAAGCAGCACCCCCACTTGTCTGTCAAAGAGAAGCATCGTTAGATAACTGAGAAAAGGTAAAAGACATCAAAGAGCCATCTGCTCCAAACGCAGAGCGAGAAAATCACTCCTCTGTAGCGACAAGAAGATTCTTAAGAACCTGCGGATGTACACACGGGCACGCAATTGAACGTAAGGCTTTGAACGCATAAGTAGGTCAGAGATATGAATGCCGGCGTCTCGTGCACGTTTATGCATAGGGTTAGCCATACACATGTGCCGAAAGATCTCGCATACCGCATACTTTAGTGTACTGAAAGACTAGATCCCCCAAGTGTGGCACTCTAGGTATACACGTGCTTCTACGTCGTACCTGCAACCTGCCCGAATATAAACTTTGCAGAACGTAATCTGAAAAAACATCAACAGGTGTGGCTAGTGCTGGTTGCGGCAGAGTCGCAGAAATACACGTAATGTACTGGAGAACAATTCAGTTCTGGAAGGGTGTTATATTTTGCTACGGTGCCCCGCGTTCTCTCTGTTACTCCTAGACGAGTCAGTCTACGCGTAACCTAACTATCTGTTACAGTCACAACGATCTCACGGCTGTAACTCAAATGCAGTGGCACAAACGGCACCAGTGGCAGTTCCAGAAGGCACAACAGCGGCATACAGAGAGCATCTCTAACAAGGGTGCAGCTACTGCGTCAGCAGCCCCATCAGTAGTTGCACGGATTTATTCTGCCCCGTTTTTGTTGCGGCTGAAGTCACACGATGGTTACGACGCGTTTACACTTAGGCAACATCGGAAATGTAATTGACAATAGGGTATCACGACCAGCAGCAGCAGCAGCAGCACTCTGCGAATTGGCATCGCTTTCGATAAAGGTATTCCGCATCTTTACGTCCTCACTTTGTATGACAGCTAAGAAAAGAAACGGTGTGTGCGAAAGTCACCTCGTAGTTTGCACCCACTTCAATTTTTGATGGCCCTATGGCCGTACGGCAACGAAGCCACGTGCCCTGCCAAGTAGGACAAGCCTGCTGCTTGTGTAGGTATGCGTCCTTACGTATACGCAAAACCACTGCGCAACGTGCGTAGTCTGTGTGTCTTCGACTGCTGTACGTATACCCATACGTTTACCCGTCTATCTGTAGAAGATTCTACTACTTACACGCATATCGCTGCCGGCCTCTGTGGACTTACAAATCATCTACACACGCAAACAACAATATGTGTGGATGCGCAGCAACTCCGCAGGCGGCAGTCACTGACGGGAGTGGTAGTCCTCTCTGTGTTTTTGCGTGTAACAGAAAGGATTCTGTCACTGTCGCATGATGTGCGGTGCAATTCACTAAAACAGCCTCTTCCGCAACTTCAACATAATCCATATAATCAGCACCTGTATCTGCAAATCTGTAACCTTACCTTGCGTGGAAGGGTAATGACGTAAAACGCCAAAGGGGTAGTACATTATGTGGTTGGTGTTGCATACTACTCGATCGCCAGCGCTTGGAGTCCTATTCAACGCTATAACTGCTCAAGTTGTGTGTCGTTGAATCCTTTTCTGTTTTGTGCCGCAGGGAATACTATGTACTTTTCGTGCCTAGTGCAACATTGTCGCGTGCTTCTTCCTCATATGGTGGATGCTACGTAGCTGTAACAAGAATATAATGGGGCACAGTATAAGTGTTTCTAGGAAGAGTGATACGACTGACAATGTTGTTTCAACTCGTTGTTCTCCAAGTGAAGATAGTAGGATTAGCGACCATCGTGATTCGCGATGCACGCGCTTGATTCGACACTAGCTTTTCTTACGCCCAGGACTAGCACTTGAAAGCACTGTCATTTCCACCAGCGCCCGCGGCTGTCGTTCCTGTCCTTTATATGATGTAGACGACGTGGAGTGTTGAATGAGAACACAGCGGATCACAGTGTTCTTTCTTCCAAGGGGGAAGCATCCTAGTTCTTAGGGAAACGTTAGCCACAGTGGAGGGCATCGCCGGTGTGCGGAGGTGTGTAGTGAAGACACGCAGAACCCTAAGCCTCTACTGGTTCCTTACAACCATACGGAGTTCAGCATACTAAAAATTTTCCAGTGCCGCTGTACGGCACCACTGTCACTGGCCACACGCACAAAACAGAGGGAAGTTGGCACTTACCGTGGCTGCTAAAGCGATACAACATGTCTATGAGCGACGAATGCACTTTAGCAATTATCGGGAGTAGCTGGCCTCTGAAGAAGCGAAGTAGCACGGCTGTAACCTCTTGAAAACGCTTCATCCGTAAAGAGGGGCAGAAACACTGCCTGGAGAAGTGGACGCTCTGCTTCGGCGGTCAGTGCACACCCCTGTACACTTTTTCATGTTTACTTCTGCTACCGGTGTATGTGATGTACCACCTAGAATACAGAACACGTATATGTAAGCACAGATGCGTGTGCTACAGGACCTACTGGTATACACCTATGGATTGGATATCCCCAACCGCTTGCGGCGTACGTCAATGCGTGCCGTATGTAATGTCAAGGCAGCGCTTTTTTGAAGCAGCTAGCAGAAGCAGATGCAGAAATTTTTTTCTGGCAGGACCACCGTAGAACTGCTGGGCTGCGTGGATGTTAGATGCCTGCAACCGCCTGTATCGATGTCCGTCTGAATGAGGTGAGGTGCAAACACCAAGGTAGGGGCCGCAACCAGCGTTGACATTGCATGGACGCATACTGTAAGCGATATAACAGCGTAGCACGGTTTATGTCTGCCAACTGCGGTTACAGACGGTGGGGACAGGCAAGTTTGTCTCCCTGTACCTAAAATAGGATATATGCTGCCTTAAAAATAAGACAACGGCTGTCTAGACAGAATAGTGGAATGCGTAAACAGGGGACAAGGCAGACCTGAGAACGACAAATTTTTTTTACTTTGTAACCGATAATGAGACTCCTCCTGTACGTAATCGACCCGCGTGGTAGATCAAGAGCAGCACTTTCCTAGCAGCAGAGGGGACATGTCAGCTTCAGCCCAAACCTCGCGCGTCGAACAAGAGCTGCAAAAGTATATTCTTCTCAGAAGGAGACGGGCATATACAGAAGCTTTGACGGTTGTAGAGAACAATTTCCCACGGTGGGAGTATGCGGGTTCGCAGAAACTCCCAAGGAGACTTTACAGCGACAGCGAAGCAGACACTGAAATACCAGACACAATTTGCAAGAGCACTTATCTGTATGTAACTCCAACACAAAGGACACATGAGCAATCCTGTGTCTACGTCGAACCGCAGCATTTGACAGGCTGTGTCGGGGTGCTCTCTGCCGCCATGCACGAACTATTGAACACAGAGTCTTCCGCGTTTTCGGCAGGTGCAAGGGGCTACTAGTGTCGCGTTTGCGATTGTGCGACAAGAGCAGCAAAGAAAAATGGCCTCTGCCTATCTTCATTGTGGAGGACTTCACGTAAACTGGTCCGCCCGTGTATAACAGTTGGCAGCAGGTGCACAGCGCGTTTGAGGCTTCTGCATATTGATGACTATGGCGGATGAGGAACACACAAGTACTGCGGCGGAGAAAATGGACTGTCACTGAAGTATGACTAATACTATTCCTTTCACTACTGGAAGAATACTTCAGTAGCTTCTATATCTCTTCTCCCTTTACTACTATAATTACTGATGCACCTTCTCTACTACTACTGCTCCGACAATCACGGCAACAACAACTGCTGCATCTACGTCCATGCATCCACTGTATAGGCGTTACAACTGTCTCAATGATATTGGAGCCAAAGTAACTGCTAGTACAATACTATTGGGCTGCAACAATTGCTGCAACAAATGCAACTGGAACGTAGCAGTCCGGCAGTGACGCAGGAGATCTAGACACAATATAAGGTAGAATGCACGCAGCTGTTCAGGAGAAGGTGAGTCCTCTGCGAGCACTGCGTCTACACGAGTTGCAAGACTCCAAATGCTACCAACTGTTAGCCGTACTTCGCGTTTGAGTACCGTGACGCAGCAGCAGCACGCACACATGCTGGCCTTTGCGATAACTGCTATAGCATGCCAAACACCTGCAAAAGCCTCGTACCTTTTCTGTGCGAAGAAGATCGACGAAGCTTCTTCCACTGAATCGATAAGGTGGCTGCACATGTGTGCTATGCGGATACCGCATGAGAGTGGCGAAAGCAACCACAATCCTACTAGCGCACGTGTAGACACATGGCTACGCTGAGAAAGCAGCCGTGCAATTTTTTTCTCTAACCTCATGTACGTAGGGGCACTTGACATAAGGAAACTCTCTCAACGACGCTCCTCTCAAGCGCTCAGAGCTGCATGTTTGCAACGAAAGGTAGTAAGTGGTGAGCAGTTGAACAGTAGAACTTGCCGTTATTCCAGTCCCTTCTTGAGTTGAAACGAGTAGCAAGCGCCGTTGACTTCAGATGTTCAGGCAGGAAGGCACTCGTGACTTGCCATAAGGAAGATAGACTACACAGACAGCTTGTCCCGTTTTATTTCTTCACTACTTTTGTGAACGCATACACGAGGGCTAATTGGGTAGTGTGTGTTATTTTGTGCTAGTTTCTGCACACAAGGAGGCAGATATTTGCATGCTTACTATCTGTAATTTACTGCAGAGCTCACGTACGCACATTCAAGCGGAGACAACGACCCGACAGGATACGTACACAAGACGGCGCTCTGCGAAGGCGAATCTACGCAGTTATTGTCTTTTTAACTGTGCTTGTAGTTCGCTATAGGGGCTCTAAAGCTTTTGAAGGCCACTTTGCAAGAAAACCAATCCACAGACCCACATGCAGTAAATGCTTTCGACGGTTCAAAACGGGGGTATCCGAGCAGGTGGGGCCGCACATCCTGCACAAGCAGCAGAAAGGCTCCCCAGTGCGTGCTTTACCAGCACTCCAATTGCTGCCATCGTTACTTTCGTGGACTGTAAACGATCGGAGTCCTTCATGCTCAGTGCCAGAAGTAGGATATGCAGTACACGGATTAAACACTCCCCGATTGCCCATGTGTCTCTGCAATCTGTCCTCACGCTAAGTATCGGATGGCGAGCGAGGAAGTAGGCAGCACCAGCTCTGGCAGGAGAAGCGCCCATCAACAACTCGTATTAGAGGGATAACGCAGTTAAAATGTTTATTCTTCTCTTTTACTCCAGGCCTACACGCCTACAGCCTCCACAACAAAGCATCGAGTATGTGAAGTGCTACGGTGTTATGAATGGAAGGTAGACTCGCTCTGCCATCATGGCACGCCATCATAGGCGGCAACGCCAGAATACGTGCGTACCAGCAGGAAGTATACGTACACGTGGATCCTCTTCCTTGTTCCTTTCAATTCTCTCTCTCCCTCTTCTTATGCCATTAAGTGTCCGTAGCTGCCCCAGGAGATGCGGCCTTCCTTGTACTCAACGCATATAGCGGAGTGAAAGCTCAGATGTCACCCAGAGAGAAAAACAGCTCACGTCATAGTTGTCTCACGACCTGGTCTCGCGACAGCGTGTTACGTCCCATGGGCATCTGCCGAATCTGTAGGTTCTACTGATGTCTCAGTGCATTGGGGGGCCGTCAATTAGTGGGGTTTGCACGCGTCAACCCAGAGCTCCGCTTGAGCTAGCCTCTGCATACGTGCTCGTGCCCTCAAGGAAATGAAATCAGTAGCCCTTTACATCGTTCGGCATGCCCGCACATGTACTAATTCATAAGCTTATAAACTTTAGTACATATGTTCACAGAGTATAGTGTATATACGCAAAGAGCTACAAGCGTAAGGAAGTACATATTCCATCCAGGCGCCACACGTGCAGAGCCATTCAGTGACTAGTAGCAGTAAACGTGTACCTGCGCACAAAGCTAGTGATTCTCGTATAAGATTCGTGTGCCGAAAAAGTCTCATACCCTAGCGGCTAAACTCCAGCAATCTAGACTGCCTTACCAGCACACACGCCGCCGCACAAAAGCCACAGGTTCTCGAATAACCATGGATACACGCCTACGTTGCTATCTTTGCAATATGTATACATATATATATATATATATATATATATATATATATATATATATATAATCGTATATATATATATTTCGAATAACCATGGATACACGCCCACGTTGCTATCTTTGCCATATGTATATCTATCTATCTATATATATATATATATATATATATATATATACATATATATTAGTACGCTCCCCATCAATACACCCATACATATGCATATGCAGGCATGTGAATGTTTGTCTCTACACACACGTATATTCATATGAACGTGCGTGTAGACAAAAGCGTAGGTACGCAAACACTATGCCAGCAATGGCGAGGCGACATATATACGCGCCCGTTGCTGCTGCTGCTGCTGAAACGTGTTTTGCTGGCGTTGCTGCTGTCTGGTGAATCAGCACCATTACGCTACAACAACTTTGTGCAGTGCAAACGCCACAGCAATTATTAGTGGCACTGCAGAACAAGTGCAGGCAGCTTCTCACCTGAATGTATAGCGGACTACTGCATCAACAATGATCTGTATGACAAACCCCGCCAGTTTTTGTTTGAAGATATGTGCGGCTACTTCCACATGTTACTGTC
>CATKUM010000435.1:0-34409 GCA_949786405.1 Onychomys arenicola
ATAGTAGAGTGGGCGTCACTAGAATGCATGAGACTAGGACTTCAGACATGCATAAGAATTAGCCAGTTCTTCCGGTAGTGAGACATCATATTTACACTGATAGAGAATTGTGAGCAGACGAGAGAATCACAGAAAGACGTGTGCACTCGGAAACGTTGATCAATGCCAGGTTTCGGTGGGATGCATATCGCAGTCTCCGTTCACACGTGGAAATTCACAATTACGCCTCTTCTGTGTGAGCATACAAAAAAGCACATTTATGCGCTCTTATCAGCGTGGTGTCATCTCCAGTTCTTTGTGGTGTACGTACACCTGAACACCTCTATGAACCACGGAAGACTTGTGGCCAATATCTCGGGAGTCTTACCAAGCGTTAGACACTCGCTTAAAAAGCTAGATCACCAACATCACTCTCACTCCTACAAAAAGCAGCCCTGAAAAACGACGCTATGCAGCACAGGAGCCACTGTATATATATATATATATATATATATATATATATATATATATATATATCCAAATAGCAGCTAGATCAATATAAATCTCTTTCTTCGTTTGCATTCCCACCTATGAGAAAAACACTGGTGACGCGCTACAACACTCTATGCTCCCCCAACTCATCGACGTCGCAGTCCACCCACATGATCTCAGTATATCGTTTCGAGAGTAAACGCTTTGTTATTGATTGTGAGATACTGCGCGAGCAGGTGACCACGCACAAAGCCAGTACGCGAGCGAATATATTTTCAAAAAGAAAAAAATTTACCGCCACCAAAAAAAAGACTTATTTTTTCTGATAAATACGTGAGAAATTTGCAAGAGTTCCGAGCATTGACGAGCATAAGAAAACCCAGGCATCGGCAGTTAAATAGAGAAACATATACATTCCAGCTGCGCAGAGGTCAAAGAAGTTCACTACACCTGAGAAGACTGGATATACGTGGCGGCAGTGTCACAGAAGTGTGATTAGAGAATGGAAGGGTTACATAGAAGAGGGGAGCCATCACGGCTGAACACGCATGGGAAAACAAGAAATTTGATATCTAAGCAGATGGGAACAGAGGGACGCACCAGCATGTTTTCCTGTGACAGAAGAAAAACCCATGCTTTTATGTGAGATCCTTCTCTGGAAGTAGTAGCTACATGAAGTCCAAAAAGTTTTCTTCATTCCCGTGTATTTCAGTGGCAGAAGTCATTTGCAGTCGTTGACCTTCAACGTATTATAGAAGTGTGAGATTCTTTTTTCTGCATAACATTATTGTATGGAGGGAACGCAGAATCAGCCGGAAACCCATGTTCACTGCTCACGTGCAATACAAGGCAAAAGGTGAATGATACAACAACTGTCACTCAAGAAAAACGGAAACCGTGGTGCTCTATTATACGTTGAGTGAAGCTTGGCTTCAGTCCTCGAAGACTGCGCCGTAGAGTCGCTGGGAATGAACCGCCCTGGTGCAACCCAGTTGTAGTTCGGTCTACCAAATATGTATCTGTATGTAAAGATGAAGACCAGTCAACATCTTTATGTACACATATCTCTGTCGATTCACATATTACTTACCGGTACAGTTTGAAGAGAGAGCTGCGAAAGAAGCTTCGCGCACGCAATGTCCGTCATCAGCTCTCTGTGGAGCCCCTCACTTGCGCTGCGGACAGAAACTAATGTGCCAACTATGTTTGCGTCCGGAATGCACTTGGTGAAGCCGCGACCCAGCAGCGAAGACACGCACAGGGATGTGAGGGGAGGAAACTGCGGACTATACCGAATTTCCATCATTCTGATGACGTTCACGAGGAGGTGATTTGGCTGTCATGTAATGAATCTGGAAGTGGAGCGAGGGGATGACAGGCAGACTACAATGGGAGGCAAGAACTATAAAGACACAGAAAGAATCCGTGGAATGCAATTGAAGGAGAAAGATCACAAAAATCCTATTACATGCGGGTGTTTCATGTTGGAGCACCGGGTGGGTCGGGTGCGGAAGCGGGGAAAGTGGGGCCTCCTAAAAACTTCAGTGGTTTCGTGTAGCCAGAAGAAGCCGGGTATCACTTGATAGACTGTCCTTGTGAAAGCTACCGATTCTCTATTGGGGACTTTAACATCTTATGTACGTGTCACTTTCCTTCAACCATTTGGATGTCATGCACAAGCGAGGGCGCAACGGGCAGTAGCGCTGGTGTCACGCTCGTCGCCGCCGCGAAACACCAGTAAAAAAATGGGGGAAAGATCTCCGTCAACTGGCACGACACTGCACTTTTTACCCATTATGTCTGTGTATATCCTAACTTGGTTGAGACAATCATTAAATATTGATGATGAGTAGATGTATGGTAGATTTTTAGTTCGAATGTACGTTGTTCAGTGTGCTCTTCTGCTGGTGATGATGGGGACGTTAGTTCTCTGTAGTTGCCAGCTCGCCTGACACGGCTGCGTAGCTAGTCACACAATCAATAGTAGCACACTCACTTGCTTTTACCACGAGTTATAAAGTACTGGCGAAAGGTCTGTTTATGAAAGACCTGGTTGGAACCCCATCTACCGTCGAGCATGCGGACAATAAATATACTGAGGTATCCTTTTCCTTTCAAGACCAACTGCACCGCACAATTGCAACAACTACATGCATTACAGGGAAGCGTTTTCAATGGACAGCGTCCGTTTACATTTCAGAGGCAAGGCACTTTGTACAGTGCTCCTCTCGATTTCTTTTGTCGTGGGTTGTGCGCTTGCAAAGCCCGAAAATAGCAGGTGACCTATATTGCATGCTCACGTGCCTCCGCAAACTCCAGTTAACGGCGTCGATACCTCAATGGTGTAAACGTGTATCGTCCCTCTTCTCCTCTACCTTTTCGTTCACCATATGTCAGATACAATTAATGGTTGCTTTCTCTCTGTGTATGAGTGTCTCGCTTCGCTTACCGTCAAGCCCACTTGTACATGCCCCGATGGGCGTTTCCCACATAACTTTCACCAATCCCAAAATTAACATGCGACTGTGCCACTCAAGCAGAATAGATTCTCTCACGCCAGAAGGTCACGGAATCGACAAAGACAATCCCAACAGTATACTTCTATGGACACTCTAGAACACGCACACACTTGCCCCCTACAGCTCCGTTCTGGAGCTGAATCTCACATTAGCTCACAAGGAAAGCGCGAGTATCAGTTGCTGTGAGTTCGTTCTTGTTCCGCAGACAATTCGCTTATGCTGAACTCTCCCTTCACAATTTAGGCAGACACTCAGCAGCTGCGGTGTACGCGGCTCTTCGGGGAGCGAAAGCGGCTCAGTACTTGACGCAAGGTCACACACTGCTCACTGTCAACCAACGAGCTTGACCGGGGATGTAGAGCAGACATGATTTCGCCACTTTTCTCCCTGCACCGAGTGAGTTCGGAGTCTTTCGAACACAGCTGTACCGGGCGGTGTCACGCATGTCAATGAACTGTATTTCAGGTATTCACGGCTTCTTACTAGGCAGAAGTCGCAACCGGCACCAACTACATATCTGCCTCATATATTTTTACAGATAGTGTCCAAGACATAATCACGCTATTTCATTCAAAACATTGTTTCGCTGTCACATCAGAGACGCTCAGTTGCAAGACTAGCGCGACCGCGGTGTCCACGGGCCTTCACCGAAACTAAAACCTGGTTGTGCACCGTCTCCGGTGGCGGAGCAAGGGCTTCTGGGCGGGGCCGTTCGGCCACTTTTTCCGAACACCATAAATCTCATGCTGCTCTGTGTGTATCCGCAGTCAATGTTTATAAGCCTCCGACTTTCAATATATGTGGTGAGGATACCGGAGCAAGCATCTCTGCATAGCAGTCCACGGCACATTTTCGTGCATTATTCACTGCAGCCTCATTCTGACAAATTACTAGCCACTTCATTCCAAGCACGCTACTGTTACACCCAGCCTAGTGCGGGCTTATCGGGCGTAGCATCGTACATGTAACTCGGTCATCTTCTTCAGAGGAAACAATGCTTCCTGTAACTTTACGTAGAAACTCATACCGATGCTATAAAGAGAGGTACTACGTGGCCAGATACGCCTGTCGCTGAGTATATTATACAACTTAGAGCTAGGTTTCCCTCTTATGCGTGTGGACAAACGTTAAGAGTGTGCGCTTCTGCGTAATGCCAGGGTCGCTGCAAGTGATAGCTGCTGACGTGCAGGAGCATCAGAGAAGAGCGGATAAAAGAGCAGATACGTGTGAGGAGCGCACTTTCCCCTACAGTGAGGCCAAAACACGCAGGGGCTTTACAGTCCGGTATACACACCGCGCAGCTAGGTGAGGAGGAAGAGTCTGATCGTGGTCCAAGCTAACCGGATGCTTTTTTTCCACCAATAGAAGCGCTTGTGCACAAGTGGCATGGGTGCGATAGTAGTAAAGATGTTCGACTGAAGAGAGGATGGACTTGATGTAAGAGACCTCACAGGCGGTGGCTGATTGTGGTGTCTGTTCACCGTATCGGTGGCTTTTTAGTGCTGCGGGATTTGACGATGTGACCATCCTGCGACACATCACGCCTGAAGAGAAGGCGCCTCGTGGAGGGCTTCTGTTGAGCGGTACGTCTAGGAGACAGTGCCACTGTTTAACGGTGCTCTCGTCAAGTATCATTTCTCTAAAACCCTGCATATTGAAAGTGTTTAGCATGCGGGTATTCTCGACGGAAGTGCACTCCCCGACTACGTGCGCAGAGGAAATGTAATCTTCGCTCGCCTCTGCCATTCCTCCCCCTCACTGATTGGTTGTATTTCTGGCCCCCTTCCTGACAGGAAATTGGGATATATGTGCAGCAGGAAAGGACTTGACAATGCACGAGTAGGGTACCTCAACGTCTGTGAAAGCGGGATAGGCTAGGGAAGGAGAATAGGCACGTGTGAGCTCACTCATGGGCCGGGAAACAATGCAGAACTATTATTAGTAGGTGGCTGATTGAAGCCGTACTATTAGGAGAAAAGCCATTGTATAGCAAGCAAGCTCCATCACCAAGTGCCGACGTCTGAGTATATCTCACGCGTCGAGCGAGTGATACTCACGGGGTGGTCTGCTAAAACTGTGTCCGTACGGAATTTCTACAACCGTGTTAAGACAAGCGCGTATGCGAAGCTGCACTAGACACGTTTATTCTGCGTCTCTTCTGCGTTGAACTCCGTGTAGCGAACTGCCATGCATAGAGTGAGTGCCCCCCCTACCGTGCCCTGACGCCTATGGCGCCATGAGTGGTGTAACGCATGACGCATCGGACAGGAACAGGCACATCTGCGCTTGCGCCCGGCAGCAAAGTATAATGTGGTAGTAGACTATAGCTCTGTCCCGCAAAAGTTGTACATAGCACAAGTTTGCTGGTCGGAATGTGGCGTTCGCCGCGAATGTACCGCGGACAAAAGTTTTACGCACAAGCAGTAAATCACAATAGCCTACATACGGAAGACGATGAAGCAGAAGGAGGACGATGCAAGATTTTACTACGTTGGATCCCCTACGGGTCCGGAAACAGTCTATACTGCAGAGTATCAATACTCTGGGAAAACGCTGCAGGGCGGTGAACCGTTTCGCACGGGTAAAATCATGGCTCTTTGAGCACCGGAGTGCTAATACTTCATCGTCGGTACGGATGGACGGCTGGTAGATCCTCCAGTCGTGCCTTCTACAACTAGCGACTGAAAGGGAAGAGGCAGAAGCGTGTGCACTACTTCGATATTAAGTTCGATGACTGCTGCGCCTAGGTGTCAAGTGTGGCAGGTGAGCTAATCGATATCACCTACGAGGCAATCTATTGAAACAATTCCCTTCAGCTGATTACTCAAGAAAGCGAGCAGTTGTAAACTTTGGTCAAATCGTGTTTTGAACATTGTGTATGACTTACGCATCTGCACTAAAGTTTACGCACGGGGTTGTGCTGCAGTGGAGTAATGAGGTCAGCTTTTTCACGGTTGATTGACTCAAGTACTTCTACCCTCCTGTATCATGCATGAGGCGGGTGTATGAATGCGCGCGCATGCTGGTTTGCTGTTCACGCACTATATTTGCGAGCGTAGGCGGTATACCTACATTATCAGCGGTCGCCACACGGGTGCTGCTATAAACCACAGATAAGCGCTACCGCCGGCCTCCAGTCGTCGAGCTGTTAACCTGGGTAAAAACGGAATATAATTGGTATGCGGTATGCGCTCTGGTAACCTCGACGCATGATTGCTTGTAGTCTGCACCACTTGAATCCACTCACATTAGTTACGGAAGAAGACTGATACTTTCCAGTTCCCTCAGAATGCGTCAGTCGAGCCGATGCGGAGGCAATGGACGGCAAATCACGCACTTCTTTGTTTACTGCTCTTCGTGCCGCTTCCGAAATCATCACTGCCTCAAATAGGTTTACGAGAACTACATTCAAATTTGCGCAGGCCAGATGGACTTTCCCAGGCGTTTGGCCGTTAGAAATTGCCTTTTGGAAGCTCGTGAACGACGGGCATTTACGGTCGTTCTGGCACATTACAGAAGAGCATTTGATCAAGCGTTCAAGGCTCCTTCTATCTGCTGACCCTTTAGTGTGGTAATCAAATGAGGACGTGCTCGATTGTGCAACAGTGATAGTTGACTTTTAAACCGCCGGATCCCACCTGCCGGAAGAGCTTCCATATATTAGCCTGTACTGGATCCTCATAAAACAAACTTCCGCCCCTTTAGTGTGGTAATCAAACGCGGAGTCGTAGACTGAGCATCAGTAATATATGACTTGTAAACTTCAGGATCCGACCTGCTGGAGAAGTACTATTTATTACTCTGTAGGGGCCCCAACTCTGCAGGATCTGCAGAGCGCAGGGAAGGGTAATTTATTTGCTTACAGATTTGAGAGTATGCACTCGCAAGCACTGCATCTTTGATGATGATTAAGCGTGAACGGTAAGAGTCGTCATGTTCGTGTCGGAAGCATGTGAGAAGAGCGTTCTGCCGCCCCCAGTGTATATTGCATGATCGTTTGCGTAGTAGTCCGGCCCTGCGCGGACTGTAGGCGGTGGCTGCCAGGCGCTAGTGGCTTACAAGACAAAAATCCGAATCCAGGGCGTCTCCCCCAACACGTACACCTAAAGTCAGCAGAGGAAGCTGTGCTCTAGTCTACCTGACTACAAAGCAAGCATTCACGAGCAGCGATAAGCGAGGAGGTTGTTGTAAAACTTCCGCGCCCAGAATTTGGATATTCCTCTGACAGCTGATATATCCAGATCCCCTAGTTGCTTGAAGGTCTGAAACGAAAATATAGTTGACAACTGCTTTCTGTTGTCAAGACACTAAACGCCTTCGAATAGCTGCAGAAAAACACTTTATCAGGGCGCTATGTATCTGTCAGCAATACGTAGACAGCATGTGGTATTTCTCTTCCCCCATGACACTCTTTTGCGCATGGTCGACGCAACAGACACAATACAACAAATCTGTTGAAGAGCTGAAAGAATGGAAGACAGGCGAAACGCCAGTATCGTAGACCATACATCACCTACGCTGCCAGCAGCAGTGACATGTGCTCGATGCATCCACCGGCGTACTCTGGTCGTGCGGTCTACGTCTAATAGGATGGTGTGTCAGTTCTCGAAGTGTGAAGTAGACTTACATGCTGTGGACAGAGCGAGGTGCCACGAAGTCGGTTACTGGACCTGTCCAGTAAACAAAGCCGTGTGACTCTACTGTTCTGTGGTGTACACAGAACGAAGAATTCAGGGACACATCGTTCCGCGTCTCCAGATGCCAGGTTTCGTGCTGGAGAAAAAGACCAAGTAAAGGACGGATTTTTTTCTAGCTAGGACACTTTGGACAATGATGATGATGATGATGACGATATACCTGGCAGGAAGGATGGTACTTCGCCCAGCACACTTTCACGATCAGCCGTAATAAGATACGTGCACATCATCGCAGCTACCATGCAGAAGCTACGTGGACACGTGCCCGCGCAATGCATGACAATAAGGTTGAAAAAGTCTGGCTATGGTCTAATGCTGTTTCGCACTGGTAAGTGACGCCCTAATTAATTAGACAGCAGAACATAGCGGGCTAGATGAAGCACTGCAAGCCCAGTCTGTGCGTGTGGCACCAATGCTTTTCCTTCGGTTCTTCCTGGAATACATGAGCAACGCAGAAGGACTCCGTTGAACCCGTGCAGATAGTGTCACGGCTGATGTTTGCCCTCTCCTCAAGCTTTCGCAAGTGCAAACTCGGGAGTGCACATTTAGAACTCCCTGGCACCTGAGCTCACTTGAGTTACTTGCCTATCACAGTCACCGAGAGTCGCAGGGCTTCGTAAGAACCCATATGCCCGCGTAATTACGACGGATAATAAGGGTACCGGAGAGCTGAGGCTGCAGCTGGATCCCACAAAAACAGGCCGCTGCACGTATCAGTATGGAATGCAGTAGGCGACATAGTCGTCAGTTTCTCAAAAACCAGCCCTTAACTTTTATCACACGTGCTGTCGATTACGCTGCGTTTGGGTTGAGCGCTTAATATGTCACGCCTACATCTGTCATCAGCTCAGGCACCAGTATATACGGTAGCCAAACCCCGCCTCACATCACGACGGCAGAAGTGTTTATAAGTAAAAGGGAAGTCAGCTATTGAATTGTTGCAAGATGTGTAAAGAACGAAGAGCGCACAGACGGCTATCGCTATCTCGCATACGCGTGCACCATCTAGCGGAAGATATAATGCTTTCCGTCAATGGATGCAAAGCAATGCAAATTGGAAGTCAAAATACTGCTCTTGCTTCAATATGATGCAGCTAAGCCGCCCACAACATCTACTCAGCTTGGGGTACTTTTTTATGACTACCTTGCGGATGGAGCGGTGAAACGTTGAAAGGCATGTGCTATACACAATCTGCCAAGTTTCAGTATAGAGCTCCTTGCACCCAACACGATTGACAAACTGACGCTCCACGCAGGTGGCAGTGGCCTTCCCACTGCAGGCCTTGTGAACGTCCGGTAGGGCAGCATTGGCTATACCTCGATCTGGTAGGACGAGCCTGTTCTGCTCTTCTTCGAGAAGCGAAAAACCATTGGCAACAACGGACAGCAACTTCTCGTGTTCGCACATGCCATGGTATATGCACCGCCAGAAAACGGAGGTGGCCCACAACTGGGCGTGCGAAAGTCACCTGTTACACTTCGTGGACCGACGTAGGAGCCATCAATGCATCCGGTTGTACTATCGATTTTGCGAAAAGTAGACACTATAGTGGCGTACCCTGCTTTGTGCACTTACTTACTAAGATCGATTACATTAACAGTCTGCTGAAAAAATTCTCGTCGAATAAAGGGATCGGCGCTCAAAGGCGCATTTGGGTGGTGATTTTCCGGAAACATGACTTCACCTGGGTGTCCGCGGTTGACGCGTATAATCTCCTCGCTACAGGTTGACGGTCACGTAACCTATGAGCGCAGCGGACTCTTGTTTATCGACAATTTGTGGGTCACAATTGCAACCAGAGAAAAGTCATATTGCGACGTGCGAGCGCATCTCTTCATGTTTTCTTTGTTGCTCTTCACTAAATCAGGCAAGTACGGAATTGTGTACAAAGCATGCACGTCGACGTCCAACAGCTCATTGTCCTACATATCCGAGGAGCTTTTCTTCTGAGTACCAGGCGCGACGAAAATAAGCGAAGCGAGTGCTCAGAACAAACAGTGAGAATAATATTAGAAAAAAAGTACTTGACAGCAAGCCTCGTCCATTATATTTGCAAACTACGCAGTACATTTTGGCGCACGTGTTTATTCAAGTCCACTTTGAATTTCGTTACGTTTCCCAAAAGTACGCAGGAAGTCACTTTCGGCAGCAGAGATATCCGAGGAGCCATGAACTGTTGACTGTGCTAATTGGGTCTGGTCATGAGATCCTCGAAGTTCACTTCTCTTAATGTCCGCGAGATCGTACAAGTACCGGCAGAAATTACGTCACAGTCTAGCCGCGTATGTGCTCCTGTCCGCCACCCGGTCAATAATTCCATTCGCTGGGGCGACAGTCTTGGAAAGGCGCTTCATCTGTAGTTTAGGACACTTTCGGTCACCATTGAGTCACCGACAACAACATTATTTTCCACGCGTGCTAGTATTGGTTCGGAGGGGAAAGACACATCATTTATATTTTGTTCAGCGATTGGATCCTTCACCATCACGGGGTAATGCACAGCAACATGCACTAGCTCATCTCAGGGCAGTGCTTAATCCAGTAAAAACATGTCACAAGTTGCCTGTGATCCACGCAAGGCTGCAGGTCGGCACATCAACCGCAGGACGGGTTCCGAGGGCCATTCCGTAATTGTACTTCACACTTTATTGCGAGCGGCTAGATAAGCATTGAGTGCTTTCGGCAACCTGCTATCGTATGGCAAGGCGCGTACTGGGGGCATTAGCTCGTGAATGATTGGCTCTTCGACGCACGGCAGACGACAACATACATGATTTCATTGGCCGTTTGATCGACGACACTACACATTCCTGTGTCCCTCTGTTGAAGAATGCAGAATCGTTTTCTATCGGCATTGTTACCATTGTGTCTAGTGCGCGCTGCATTTATTGCGCATCATGTTTGCGGCACAGTATAGAAGCCGTTGAAGTGCAAATTGCTTTTCGGACTGTGACTACGAACTTCCACCGAGTGTAGCCCGACAGTTTGCGGTGGACTTTATGATATATAGGATTGCTGCGGACACCAGGATCACCGTGGCGCCGCCTACTCTTGCACAACGCTCAATTCTTCAGCTGTGGTTGAGAGTTCACACGCTTTTAGGTAAGATTAACTCGACGCTACATGTAAAAAGGACACGCTGTTACGCTGAGCGTCCGTCGATTAACGCGAAGCCTTATGAAGCTGAGGTCTGGGTACATGATTTCACGCACAACAGAATCTCAACCTTTGGCGCCACTTTTCTGCTTTGGAAACCCTGTGCTACCGGCCACACTGCTCTGATTCAGCGCAAACGAAAAATACTGTTTCTGCCTCGCACCGACGTGAGGTGGGCGGTGCTGTGCGTTCAAAACTTCCAGCGACAGTCAACGCTCCGCCATAAACCCGTCGCACTCGTTTAGAGAATTGCTGAAGCGGCTGCGCATCCAGGCATCGCGTGGACAGTGCCGCCCTGAGATGGGAGTTTGCCCATGTGCGGGTGACCTCCTCACATTTTGGCAGAGATTCGAAAAATTCGGAATTCACGCGATGCTCAGTGTCTTTGCATTTCAAATGACGACAAATGATGCTCACTGTTCACTTACTGAAGGCTGTCACAAGAAGACGACGACAAAAAAAAAGAACTGCAAAAAATAAATACGTTGTTCAGTGAGTTCACACGTACGTCTGCGACTGATGCAGGCCTTGCTTCATTGCACTAATGTGCGACGCTTATTGACCGCCGGTCACACCCACAGCCACCCACGTTGTTGTACACTGCCGGCAAGTCGAGTCGCGTACCTGCACAGGAGCGAATCCGTATCACTGGAAAAAAACTCATTTCTGTGGCACTGTCTAGCAGAGCTGAACCTAACGCTTATCAGAGAATGTCCGGCAGCTAGCAGCTCAAGAAGTGCCCACCTGTGACTTGGTGAGAGCCTATATCTAGCCACCCAACTGCAACTCTCCTACCTGACTGCATAATGTGTGAAACAAGATATCTCGAAGACATTTGATACGTAGCACCCACTTAAGCATGGGAGATACTCCACTCTACATTATTGAGCTAACTCCGGGAAACCGTTTGTGCCCGCGGCAACACATTCCTTGGCGGTGCTGACGTCTCCTGGAGAGGGATGCAAGGCAGAACAAATGTGACATGAAAGAATATGATTTCGCGTATATGCTAGGCACAGAGCTATCTATTGCTTCACAGATACCCGCGAAATTAGTCGCAAGCATGTCGACGTGAGCCGTGGCGCAAAAGCGTAAACATGACTCCTTCACTATATTTTGTGAATATATATCCACACACATCCGTCCTTTTTGCACTCACGTGTGTGCAAGAGAACATCAGGAACAGCCACCAGGCGCAGCCTCTCTGTTTGACACAATTACGCTGCGTCCTGTGTAGTCACACGAGGTTCTTCTTCTATTCTCCCTCCGTTGGTCCTGTAGAATACAAGCCAGGTTTCGTTATACTCTACGGCAAGCGAAATACCCACTCGACTAGAGAATAGGAGCCAGCCAGATCACGTCGTGCTGTGAAGAGACGCCAACCCCCATGTGGGCGCCTTCACGCCCCTGTTACACGTTCATCACTTACTGCGGGAGATAGCTGTTGACAGCAAGCTAAATGGAAGGTATATTGCCTGTGCGTCTTGTGTTTTGCACACTCGTGTATGATCGCCAGCCCATCAGAACACAGTTGTGGAACTACTTTTCATCCAAAGAGGAGATTGCACGTCATTGCTGCCTCCGAGTTCTGAAGGCACAGCTACATACACCAGGAAGGCTGAATCGAACCTATTAGAGTATAGTGATAATTCAGGCTTTACACGAGGACCACCTCGCAGGGCTGCCAATCAACACGCAGTTCAGCATTGACGCTTCAGTCAGCACCAACAACAGATTTCTCGTGTGCACGTGTACGGATAAAAAGAACTAGCTGCATCTACATTTCCACTCCCATTTCTGTAACGTTTTTTCTTTACAAGGACTCGCCTGCCATGGTGTCATCAGGAGGTCAACGCAGGTTGCGTTCTCTCTGTCCACCGGGCGACAGGCTCCGGTGCAGTTTAGGCTGTCAAATCCCTACTGCACCCCTACTACAAGACCTTCCTGCGGTGCCAGCGTCTCTGCTTTTCAGCAAATAATGCCGCATTCTCCTGTCATGTCGCAACTCGATTTAGTTCTTTGTGCAGACAGGTATACAGCTCAGGTGAACTGGGAGTAAAACGTACCAGGTTGACCTAGGTGGAGTATCGCAGATAGAATCCTTATGTCGTCAGTCTCAGGTGTAAGGCGCATGTGGAGCCTTTGATAAGACCTTGCAGTGCAGCCCAGAGATTCGCTATCTCTGCGAATGGATGGTCTGTGCAGGTTTGCGATGCGGAAGGCAAGTGTGTTCGAAGCGACGTTGCAGTTTGCGTCGCGCCCTGGGTTGTGGCGAAGATCCGAGGAAGATTCGAAATGCATCACACTTACGTATAACTGCATTTATCGAAGGATGAAAGGTGCGTGGTCACACATTCCTCTCTGACATATACTGAAGCTCACAAACGTTTAGACCGCTAATCATGTCTTCAGGTCACTCAATGATCAAATCCACTCTGATTTGATGGAGACTTTGCTTCGTTGTAACTAAGTTTGTCCGGCATCTGAACAACCTGTCGACCCTCTGTATGCTGTTACAATCACGCAACGCGGCTGACTCGATATCAATAACCTGCACGAGCGTATGCTCATCACTGCATATCAAGCGTAAACCAGTAGCTAGCACCACGTAGTCTATTGTCTGAGCATTGACGGTAGGTCAGTCATCTACCAGCCGGCAGCGGGACTGGGTGACGGTGAAGTAAGGCGTCACAAGTTGCCTGCATAAAAACCTGCGGTGTGGATTATTAGCGACCGACTCTGTTCCATTCAGACACGTGCAACACTCCTACTCTACAGGAATATGGTTGGGTGCTGCAAATAAATTGATTACTCAATAGGAACACACAGTGATACTACACTGAATCAGGCGTTCACCGCATCTCAGAGCTAGCAGAGTTCCGCCGACGGAGGCGCATGATTTCGTGGCTGTGCTTACGTCTGCATTGGGCGACTGCAACTCAAAACACACAAGACACGAGAACGCGTTGGTTCGTCGATCAGCCGTATGGACAGGCAGTTGCACTACTCCTCAGAACACAGAGATCGTCGCGGCTCTGTTGTCTTGAGAGGAGGCGCTGGGACGCATGAATGTACGCACAGGCCCTGTCCCATATTCTTTATTTCATGCGTCGGCTCACAGAGAAACGCAGCGGTCCCTCTCTCACGCACGCACAATGAGACGTCAGGAACAGCAACCCGGCCTTCAGCATAATACAGGAGAACCCGCAACATGCCTTGCAGTGACGTGCGCTCCTGCTTCCCGTCTACATCAGTTCACAACCAATACTAAAAATAAGGTCTCGAGGTTGACCGCGACGACGCGTCTCGCGTAATATACTCATATTACTGTACGCAATGCACTCGTGCATCCGGTCTACTATAGGAGTAGTATAGAACACGTCCACTCGTGACAATGCCTGCGGTAGTCTCCCGTGTTGCTGCGGCGCTTCACGTTTGAACAGGAAGCGAGGCTACATGAGACGATTTCCTCTTGTCAATCTCTCTGTCGCGCACTGTCGACACTATAAATGCACTGTTGTGCTAGATACCTCCCGGGCCAGCACTTGGTTGCCTGCGATCACCGTCTGAGCAGCCACGGTCCTACCCAACCTTTCTTAAAGACGTTCCTGCACCACCAGCATTCTTCTCTCGCGCGCCGTGTGCAGAGCCCAAGATCAGGTCACTTTCCTTTCACTTGCCACTATTCACTCACATCGCGCTAACGCACACCCATCTGCCTCAGCTAACCAGGCATGAGAAGCTGCAGGACGATGCACTGATGTACTCGTCGCGCCGAAGCGCAGGTACTTTCTGACATCGGACGTGATCTTCCAGTGCGTTGATGATTGACTGAGAATTCAGTGACGCCAGCTCTCGCCTGCACCATACGCTATCGATGTAAGGGTGCATCATAAAGGGAGCGACCTGACGAAAATCTGAGCAATTTGCTTCGCTGCAAGATTGCTTTCTATATCTCAGGACTGTCACCACTGGTGAGCACAAGAGGAAACGACATGTCGCAGTGAAGACTTCCACGCACCGTTCGAAGCCCCGCAGCATTCCTAGACTAATCATGGTGTCGCGCGGCGCCTGTTCACGCTTCTCCGCTTCAGTGAGTTGTGTAACGGTTTTTACTGAACAGTCATGCAAAACTCATCGTCAGACTAAATTGGCAAGTCCCCCATTAAGGCGCTGTGTTCCGTGTCAGATTCTCAGGACTCACTCTCTGGACGTTATGATAATGCGGCACAACTGCGGTCCCACTCGTAGTTACAGTGATGTTCCGTATTGCATTTGAAGTTCCTCATTACTACAGGTCTCGCTGGTGTATGATCGAGTACAATCGACATTTTACTTTTCTTTCTACACCTCCCCGGCATCAACGGCAAAACTAGTTCGCAGGGACGACTACCGGGTTCTGAAACACTCTTACTCCGTCGCCCACCACGTCAATGACAACCCTATCTATCATGTTCAGACAATAAATCCAGGGGTGCTTCAGCCGCCAGCAACACAGTTGTACCGTTCGCATTCGAACCGTCAGTCGCTGCTGGCCGCTTTGCTGCAAAGGCTTCGCTGCTACACACGCACTCGTTCTAGTTGCTCCCGTAATGTTCTGGGTCAATGGCAGTGGCCTACGAATAGCCGAAGCCTTGCAGGGCACATGCCAACGTGCATTCGCAACTACCATCTTCAGAGAGATGCAGCGTGTTTATTGCAACGTGTTTCATTCTTTTTTGTGGTTGCAGAGAGTCAGACGCGCAAAACCACGGAAGCGTTGCCTCAGACAAACCGAGGCCTGTACATCGCTCCTTCAAATGCTGCGCAGGTGCTGCGTTCCAGTCGGTGGACTCTTCCGCACAACGTCTACACTTGTGGATGACATCCGTGCTCGTCAGGGAGCGCTGAGCGCGTCCATGGGCATCCTGTGACTCTAGAAGTCTCTAATAACATTTGAGAGG
Organism: Onychomys arenicola; assembly: GCA_949786405.1. Lineage (NCBI taxonomy): Eukaryota > Metazoa > Chordata > Mammalia > Rodentia > Cricetidae > Onychomys > Onychomys arenicola. Next base: position 15,788 of record CATKUM010000435.1, read on the forward strand.
GAGCGAGCTCCCGCCTCGCTCTCCTCAAATTCGCTGCAGCTGACACCGTGCCAATTTCCAGCATGGGTGTCGACGTGGGTCTGATAATTTTGTTTATGAAATTCGCGAACCCTGCGAAATTGTAAATTCTGAAAACTCTCTGGCGATTGCGGTTACACCATTGCCGTCGAGTGCGACAGAGTTCTGCGTCTCTCTCTCTCTCCGTCTCTATCTATCAGTGTTTCTCTCTCTCTCCCCCAACTGTGAGGCTACAACGCCTATGCGAGTTGAGAGACTGAGAACGCGGAATGTTTGTTGTTGCATGCGGGTGTCCAGAATGCCGTCGGACGTACCTTTCCTTCAAGGGAGTCCTGCAAAGTAGACAACAGCGGCAGAGACGAAGGGTGCGAACAGTTTTATGTCAGTCCCTCATATCTTCTGTTAAGCATAATTGTTCGCACACATTCTGATGTGGGTGTTGTGATTAACCAACACTGCGCAGACGGTGAGCCTCTCCTACTCTGTACTGCATTTGGACACGAGCAATAGCACAGTCCCTCACAGACAAGTCTACCGGGTGCTGGCTGGCGCTTTCGTACAACGTACACGCATGTGGATGACATCAGCAGATGTGCGGGAGGACTGAATGCCTCCATGGGCATTTTGTGACTCTAGAACTCTCTAAAAGCATTTGAGAGAGAGCGAGCTCCCGTCTCGCTCCTCAAATTCGCTGCAGCTGACACCGTGCCAATTCGCAGCATGGATGCCTTCGTGAGTCTGATTGTTTTGTTTGTGAAATTCGCGAACCCTGCAGAATAATAAAGTATGAAAACTCTCTGGCGATTGCGGTTACACCATTGGCGTCGAGTGCGACAGAGTTCTGCGTCTCTCTCTCTCTCTCTCGCTTCGGGTACACCATTGACTTCGATTGTGCCAGAATTCTGTCTCTGTCTCTCTCTCTCTTTCTCTCTCTCTCTCTCCCAACTGTGAGCCCACACTGCCGATGCAGGTTGAGAGACAAAGAACGCGGGAGGGTTGCTTTCGTCTGCGGGTGTCCAGAACGCCGTCGGACGTACCTTTGTTTCGAGGGAGCCCTGTAGGGTAAGCAACAGCGGCAGAGACACCAAAGGGCGCGTACAATTTGTCTTGTCAGTCGTGCAGCGCTCCTGCCAAGCCTGATTATTCACAAACATTCTAGTGTGGGTGTTATCAGTATCCAACACTGCGCAGACGGTGACCCTTAACTCTACGCACACATTCGGATGTTGATGGTGTGATTAGCCAGCAATGCGCAGACGGTGACCCTCCTCTAATCCGTATTGCATCTGGACGGAACCAACATCACAGTCCCACGGGCAAGTCTACCGGGTGCTTCCGAAGGAGTCACACACGCCGTGGTGCACGCCACACTGCATTCACCACAGCCATTCCGAGCATTGCTGCTGCATTCGGTAGTTCACTCCTGTTACCGCGTGTGGACGCTGTGAGCAGAGTTGCACAGCACTCGTCACGTGTAACTGAAACGTACCATGGGGACCTGAGAGGAACATGGCGCATGGCGGATTAACGTTAACGTCGCTCACAGCGCAGAACTCATCTGAATATCTGCAGGAGATCAACCATTGTTGCACTATGAATCGCTGACAGCTCCGTGCAGCTAGGTGGTGCGTCAGAGCCCTCAAGCTGAGACGCAACGCTGGCTTCCGTCTAGCATCATGCTTGTTCGCAGAAGTTCACGAGATTCGAAATTAACACGACCCTTACGTATATCTGCATTTGAAGAACAGTACAAGGCTTCGGGTCACAGAATGTCGTCTGATCTATACTACGGTGCACGAGCTGGTGGTTTGAGACAACCATCTATTTCACACCGTGAACGAGGCATCACCGTCCATCTGACATTGACCTCCCCTCCTTGTAGGAAAGTGTAGACTGCATCCTAGCATCCTGTCGAACGCTTGTTTGCCCTCACACCCACGCAACGCTGGCGACCTCGCCGGCACCCATGGCTGCGTAGGCGCATGCTCCTCCTGGAACTCCCGGCCTCAAATTCTCTCTAGCAACACAGACTCCACGATCAGTGCACTTGTGCTAGCGCCCCGCGCTGAGCTACACTTGACAGTGGAATAAGGAGGCGACACATGCTGAATGTATGCAGTCCCGCGCTGTGGACTACGAGCGACCGACTCTGTTCCAGACACGTGCAACACTCCTACTCTCACAGAAATATGATTGGGTGCCACGAATAAATTGGTTACTCGATAGGAACACGCAGTGATACTACACTGAATCAGGCGTTCACCGCATCTCAGAGCTAGCAGAGTTCCGCCGACGGAGGCGCATGATTTCGTGGCTGTGCTTACGTCTGCATTGGGCGACTGCAACCCACAACACACAAGACACGAGAACGCGTTGGTTTGTCAATCAGCCGTATGGACAGGCAGTTGCACTACTCCTCAGAACACAGAGATCGTCGCGGCTCTGTCGTCTTGAGAGGAGGTGCTGGGACGCGTGAATGTACCCACAGGCCCTGTCCCATATTCTTTATTTCATGCGTCGGCTCACAGAGAAACGCAGCGGTCCCTCTCTCACGCACGCACAATGAGACGTCAGGAACAGCAACCCGGCCTTCAGCATAATACAGGAGAACCCGCAACATGCCTTGCAGTGACGTGCGCTCCTGCTTCCCGTCTACATCAGTTCACAACCAATACTAAAAATAAGGTCTCGAGGTTGACCGCGACGACGCGTCTCGCGTAATATACTCATATTACTGTACGCAATGCACTCGTGCATCCGGTCTACTATAGGAGTAGTATAGAACACGTCCACTCGTGACAATGCCTGCGGTAGTCTCCCGTGTTGCTGCGGCGCTTCACGTTTGAACAGGAAGCGAGGCTACATGAGACGATTTCCTCTTGTCAATCTCTCTGTCGCGCACTGTCGACACTAGAAATGCACTGTTGTGCTAGATACCTCCCGGGCCAGCACTTGGGTGCCTGCGATCACCGTCTGAGCAGCCACGGTCCTACCCAACCTTTCTTAAAGACGTTCCTGCACCACCAGCATTCTTCTCTCGCGCGCCGTGTGCAGAGCCCAAGATCAGGTCACTTTCCTTTCACTTGCCACTATTCACTCACATCGCGCTAACGCACACCCATCTGCCTCAGCTAACCAGGCATGAAGGAGCTGCAGGACGATGCACTGATGTACTCGTCGCGCCGAAGCGCAGGTACTTTCTGACATCGGACGTGATCTTCCAGTGCGTTGATGATTGACTGAGAATTCAGTGACGCCAGCTCTCGCCTGCACCATACGCTATCGATGTAAGGGTGCATCGTAGAGGGAGCGACCTGACGAAAATCTGAGCAATTTGCTTCGCTGCAAGATTGCTTTCTATATCTCTGGACTGTCACCACTGGTGAGCACAAGAGGAAACGACATGTCGCAGTGAAGACTTCCACGCACCGTTCGAAGCCCCGCAGCATTCCTAGACTAATCATGGTGTCGCGCGGCGCCTGTTCACGCTTCTCCGCTTCAGTGAGTTGTGTAACGGTTTTTACTGAACAGTCATGCAAAACTCATCGTCAGACTAAATTGGCAAGTCCCCCATCAAGGCGCTGTGTTCCGTGTCAGATTCTCAGGACTCACTCTCTGGACGTTATGATAATGCGGCACAACTGCGGTCCCACTCGTAGTTACAGTGATGTTCCGTATTGCATTTGAAGTTCCTCATTACTACAGGTCTCGCTGGTGTATGATCGAGTACAATCGACATTTTACTTTTCTTTCTACACCCCCCGGCATCAACGGCAAAACTAGTTCGCAGGGACGACTACCGGGTTCTGAAACACTCTTACTCCGTCGCCCACCACGTCAATGACAACCCTATCTATCATGTTCAGACAATAAATCCAGGGGTGCTTCAGCCGCCAGCAACACAGTTGTACCGTTCGCATTCGAACCGTCAGTCGCTGCTGGCCGCTTTGCTGCAAAGGCTTCGCTGCTACACACGCACTCGTTCTAGTTGCTCCCGTAATGTTCTGGGTCAATGGCAGTGGCCTACGAATAGCCGAAGCCTTGCAGGGCACATGCTAACGTGCATTCGCAAAAACCATCTTCAGAGAGATGCAGCGTGTTTATTGCAACGTGTTTCATTCTTTTTTGTGGTTGCAGAGAGTCAGACGCGCAAAACCACGGAAGCGTTGCCTCAGACAAACCGAGGCCTGTACATCGCTCCTTCAAATGCTGCGCAGGTGCTGCGTTCCAGTCGGTGGACTCTTCCGCACAACGTCTACACTTGTGGATGACATCCGTGCTCGTCAGGGAGCGCTGAGCGCGTCCATGGGCATCCTGTGACTCTAGAAGTCTCTAATAACATTTGAGAGGGAGCGAGCTCCCGTCTCGCTCTCCTCAAATTCGCTGCAGCTGACACCGTGCCAATTTCCAGCATGGGTGTCGACGTGGGTCTGATAATTTTGTTTATGAAATTCGCGAACCCTGCGGAATTGTAAATTCTGAAAACTCTCTGGCGACTGCGGGTACACCATTGCCGTCGAGTGAGACAGAGTTCTGCGTCTCTCTCTCTCCGTCTCTATCTATCAGTGTTTCTCTCTCTCTCCCCCAACTGTGAGGCTACAACGCCTATGCGAGTTGAGAGACTGAGAACGCGGAATGTTTGTTGTTGCATGCGGGTGCCCAGAATGCCGTCGGACGTACCTTTCCTTCAAGGGAGTCCTGCAAAGTAGACAACAGCGGCAGAGACGAAGGGTGCGAACAGTTTTATGTCAGTCCCTCATATCTTCTGCTAAGCATAATTGTTCGCACACATTCTGATGTGGGTGTTGTGATTAACCAACACTGCGCAGACGGTGAGCCACTTCTACTCTGTACTGCATTTGGACACGAGCAATAGCACAGTCCCTCACAGACAAGTCTACCGGGTGCTGGCTGGCGCTTTCGTACAACGTACATGCATGTGGATGACATCAGTAGATGTGCGGGAGGACTGAATGCCTCCATGGGCATTTTGTGACTCTAGAACTCTCTAAAAGCATTTGAGAGAGAGCGAGCTCCCGTCTCGCTCCTCAAATTCGCTGCAGCTGACACCGTGCCAATTCGCAGCATGGATGCCTTCGTGAGTCTGATTGTTTTGTTTGTGAAATTCGCGAACCCTGCAGAATAATAAAGTATGAAAACTCTCTGGCGATTGCGGTTACACCATTGGCGTCGAGTGCGACAGAGTTCTGCGTCTCTCTCTCTCTCTCTCGCTTCGGGTACACCATTGACTTCGATTGTGCCAGAATTCTGTCTCTGTCTCTCTCTCTCTTTCTCTCTCTCTCTCTCCCAACTGTGAGCCCACAACGCCGATGCAGGTTGAGAGACAAAGAACGCGGGAGGTTTGCTTTCGTCTGTGGGTGTCCAGAACGCCGTCGGAAGTACCTTTGTTTCGAGGGAGCCCTGTAGGGTAAGCAACAGCGGCAAAGACACCAAAGGGCGCGTACAATTTGTCTTGTCAGTCGTGCAGCGCTCCTGCCAAGCCTAATTATCCACAAACATTCTAGTGTGGGTGTTATCAGTATCCAACACTGCGCAGACGGTGACCCTTAACTCTACGCACACATTCGGATGTTGATGGTGTGATTAGCCAGCAATGCGCAGACGGTGACCCTCCTCTAATCCGTATTGCATCTGGACGGAACCAACATCACAGTCCCACGGGCAAGTCTACAGGGTGCTTTCGAAGGAGTCACACACGCCGTGGTGCACGCCACACTGCATTCACCACAGCCATTCCGAGCATTGCTGCTGCATTCGGTAGTTCACTCCTGTTACCGCTTGTGGACGCTGTGAGCAGAGTTGCACAGCACTCGTCACGTGTAACTGAAACGTACCATGGGGACCTGAGAGGAACATGGCGCATGGCGGATTAACGTTAACGTCGCTCACAGCGCAGAACTCATCTGCGCAGCGGCCTCTGCTGCTGTCTCTGTTTCTGACGAGAATGATGACAGAGAAAAGATCTCTCCTCTTGCTCCTTCTCTTCCTTTATCTGCCGTTTCTTGATTGCAGGTGGGTCTCGTTCTGCACGGATAAAGCTGCAGTAAATACACGGTAGTCAACGCATCACCCGCACACACAGAGAAAAACGCTCTTTGAAATTGCGTTCGAGTGCATATTTAGAAAAGAAGAGAACTGATTATTTACAGAGAGAGAGACAAAGCAACGCTTGGTCATCAATCCCTTGCGGTGTTACACGCTGATATGCTTCATGGAAGCACTTGTAGGGAGATCCACATGTCACCTCGTTTCTGCGTCTATACACCCCTTCAGAAGATGCACTTGAACAGACATGCATAGATACACTCCGTTTGAGCTGTGTAGACACCTCAGCAGAAATGCACTTGTTTTGAGCAGACTCCCAGATGTATACCTTTTTTCAGTGTATAGACACTCCGTCAGAAATGGTGATGCACTTGGACAGACACGCATACATACACTGTGCAGGTTGTGCATAGACATCATCTGCTGGAGAGAAAGGAGAAGGACAGTGAAAAAGCGAATTTCTTTTTCCGACATGGGACACGGGGCAGTCATCACGCAGCGCTATCAACAAAGAGAAAGCCGTTCTGTGCAGAGGTCTCTATCGGGCTACCCCTAAATCTTCAACGAGCCAGCTGCATACTCAAGTCGTCGTGCATGCAAAGACACATCGCTCCATGCCTTTTCAAATATATATACATCTGGACATAATAAGACGTAGGCATAGAGGACACACAGAGACGTGAAGGTATCAGAGTGAGTCTGCGTGCTGCTGCAGTGCAGCAGGTGCCCCAAGGAAAAAACGCAAGAACCCAAATGCAAAACACAGCCCCTTCACGCATATATATATATATATATATATATATATATATATGCATATAGGTGTTCAGGTGTACGTACACCACAAAAAATTCCTGGAGATGACCGCATGCTGAAATATATATATATATATATATATATATATATATATATATTAATTTGCGTGCCTACGCATGTATTTGACCCCAGGTACGTCATAGTAGAGTGGGCGTCACTAGAATGCATGAGACTAGGACTTCAGACATGCATAAGAATTAGCCAGTTCTTCCGGTAGTGAGACATCATATTTACACTGATAGAGAATTGTGAGCAGACGAGAGAATCACAGAAAGACGTGTGCACTCGGAAACGTTGATCAATGCCAGGTTTCGGTGGGATGCATATCGCAGTCTCCGTTCACACGTGGAAATTCACAATTACGCCTCTTCTGTGTGAGCATACAAAAAAGCACATTTATGCGCTCTTATCAGCGTGGTGTCATCTCCAGTTCTTTGTGGTGTACGTACACCTGAACACCTCTATGAACCACGGAAGACTTGTGGCCAATATCTCGGGAGTCTTACCAAGCGTTAGACACTCGCTTAAAAAGCTAGATCACCAACATCACTCTCACTCCTACAAAAAGCAGCCCTGAAAAACGACGCTATGCAGCACAGGAGCCACTGTATATATATATATATATATATATATATATATATATATATATATATATCCAAATAGCAGCTAGATCAATATAAATCTCTTTCTTCGTTTGCATTCCCACCTATGAGAAAAACACTGGTGACGCGCTACAACACTCTATGCTCCCCCAACTCATCGACGTCGCAGTCCACCCACATGATCTCAGTATATCGTTTCGAGAGTAAACGCTTTGTTATTGATTGTGAGATACTGCGCGAGCAGGTGACCACGCACAAAGCCAGTACGCGAGCGAATATATTTTCAAAAAGAAAAAAATTTACCGCCACCAAAAAAAAGACTTATTTTTTCTGATAAATACGTGAGAAATTTGCAAGAGTTCCGAGCATTGACGAGCATAAGAAAACCCAGGCATCGGCAGTTAAATAGAGAAACATATACATTCCAGCTGCGCAGAGGTCAAAGAAGTTCACTACACCTGAGAAGACTGGATATACGTGGCGGCAGTGTCACAGAAGTGTGATTAGAGAATGGAAGGGTTACATAGAAGAGGGGAGCCATCACGGCTGAACACGCATGGGAAAACAAGAAATTTGATATCTAAGCAGATGGGAACAGAGGGACGCACCAGCATGTTTTCCTGTGACAGAAGAAAAACCCATGCTTTTATGTGAGATCCTTCTCTGGAAGTAGTAGCTACATGAAGTCCAAAAAGTTTTCTTCATTCCCGTGTATTTCAGTGGCAGAAGTCATTTGCAGTCGTTGACCTTCAACGTATTATAGAAGTGTGAGATTCTTTTTTCTGCATAACATTATTGTATGGAGGGAACGCAGAATCAGCCGGAAACCCATGTTCACTGCTCACGTGCAATACAAGGCAAAAGGTGAATGATACAACAACTGTCACTCAAGAAAAACGGAAACCGTGGTGCTCTATTATACGTTGAGTGAAGCTTGGCTTCAGTCCTCGAAGACTGCGCCGTAGAGTCGCTGGGAATGAACCGCCCTGGTGCAACCCAGTTGTAGTTCGGTCTACCAAATATGTATCTGTATGTAAAGATGAAGACCAGTCAACATCTTTATGTACACATATCTCTGTCGATTCACATATTACTTACCGGTACAGTTTGAAGAGAGAGCTGCGAAAGAAGCTTCGCGCACGCAATGTCCGTCATCAGCTCTCTGTGGAGCCCCTCACTTGCGCTGCGGACAGAAACTAATGTGCCAACTATGTTTGCGTCCGGAATGCACTTGGTGAAGCCGCGACCCAGCAGCGAAGACACGCACAGGGATGTGAGGGGAGGAAACTGCGGACTATACCGAATTTCCATCATTCTGATGACGTTCACGAGGAGGTGATTTGGCTGTCATGTAATGAATCTGGAAGTGGAGCGAGGGGATGACAGGCAGACTACAATGGGAGGCAAGAACTATAAAGACACAGAAAGAATCCGTGGAATGCAATTGAAGGAGAAAGATCACAAAAATCCTATTACATGCGGGTGTTTCATGTTGGAGCACCGGGTGGGTCGGGTGCGGAAGCGGGGAAAGTGGGGCCTCCTAAAAACTTCAGTGGTTTCGTGTAGCCAGAAGAAGCCGGGTATCACTTGATAGACTGTCCTTGTGAAAGCTACCGATTCTCTATTGGGGACTTTAACATCTTATGTACGTGTCACTTTCCTTCAACCATTTGGATGTCATGCACAAGCGAGGGCGCAACGGGCAGTAGCGCTGGTGTCACGCTCGTCGCCGCCGCGAAACACCAGTAAAAAAATGGGGGAAAGATCTCCGTCAACTGGCACGACACTGCACTTTTTACCCATTATGTCTGTGTATATCCTAACTTGGTTGAGACAATCATTAAATATTGATGATGAGTAGATGTATGGTAGATTTTTAGTTCGAATGTACGTTGTTCAGTGTGCTCTTCTGCTGGTGATGATGGGGACGTTAGTTCTCTGTAGTTGCCAGCTCGCCTGACACGGCTGCGTAGCTAGTCACACAATCAATAGTAGCACACTCACTTGCTTTTACCACGAGTTATAAAGTACTGGCGAAAGGTCTGTTTATGAAAGACCTGGTTGGAACCCCATCTACCGTCGAGCATGCGGACAATAAATATACTGAGGTATCCTTTTCCTTTCAAGACCAACTGCACCGCACAATTGCAACAACTACATGCATTACAGGGAAGCGTTTTCAATGGACAGCGTCCGTTTACATTTCAGAGGCAAGGCACTTTGTACAGTGCTCCTCTCGATTTCTTTTGTCGTGGGTTGTGCGCTTGCAAAGCCCGAAAATAGCAGGTGACCTATATTGCATGCTCACGTGCCTCCGCAAACTCCAGTTAACGGCGTCGATACCTCAATGGTGTAAACGTGTATCGTCCCTCTTCTCCTCTACCTTTTCGTTCACCATATGTCAGATACAATTAATGGTTGCTTTCTCTCTGTGTATGAGTGTCTCGCTTCGCTTACCGTCAAGCCCACTTGTACATGCCCCGATGGGCGTTTCCCACATAACTTTCACCAATCCCAAAATTAACATGCGACTGTGCCACTCAAGCAGAATAGATTCTCTCACGCCAGAAGGTCACGGAATCGACAAAGACAATCCCAACAGTATACTTCTATGGACACTCTAGAACACGCACACACTTGCCCCCTACAGCTCCGTTCTGGAGCTGAATCTCACATTAGCTCACAAGGAAAGCGCGAGTATCAGTTGCTGTGAGTTCGTTCTTGTTCCGCAGACAATTCGCTTATGCTGAACTCTCCCTTCACAATTTAGGCAGACACTCAGCAGCTGCGGTGTACGCGGCTCTTCGGGGAGCGAAAGCGGCTCAGTACTTGACGCAAGGTCACACACTGCTCACTGTCAACCAACGAGCTTGACCGGGGATGTAGAGCAGACATGATTTCGCCACTTTTCTCCCTGCACCGAGTGAGTTCGGAGTCTTTCGAACACAGCTGTACCGGGCGGTGTCACGCATGTCAATGAACTGTATTTCAGGTATTCACGGCTTCTTACTAGGCAGAAGTCGCAACCGGCACCAACTACATATCTGCCTCATATATTTTTACAGATAGTGTCCAAGACATAATCACGCTATTTCATTCAAAACATTGTTTCGCTGTCACATCAGAGACGCTCAGTTGCAAGACTAGCGCGACCGCGGTGTCCACGGGCCTTCACCGAAACTAAAACCTGGTTGTGCACCGTCTCCGGTGGCGGAGCAAGGGCTTCTGGGCGGGGCCGTTCGGCCACTTTTTCCGAACACCATAAATCTCATGCTGCTCTGTGTGTATCCGCAGTCAATGTTTATAAGCCTCCGACTTTCAATATATGTGGTGAGGATACCGGAGCAAGCATCTCTGCATAGCAGTCCACGGCACATTTTCGTGCATTATTCACTGCAGCCTCATTCTGACAAATTACTAGCCACTTCATTCCAAGCACGCTACTGTTACACCCAGCCTAGTGCGGGCTTATCGGGCGTAGCATCGTACATGTAACTCGGTCATCTTCTTCAGAGGAAACAATGCTTCCTGTAACTTTACGTAGAAACTCATACCGATGCTATAAAGAGAGGTACTACGTGGCCAGATACGCCTGTCGCTGAGTATATTATACAACTTAGAGCTAGGTTTCCCTCTTATGCGTGTGGACAAACGTTAAGAGTGTGCGCTTCTGCGTAATGCCAGGGTCGCTGCAAGTGATAGCTGCTGACGTGCAGGAGCATCAGAGAAGAGCGGATAAAAGAGCAGATACGTGTGAGGAGCGCACTTTCCCCTACAGTGAGGCCAAAACACGCAGGGGCTTTACAGTCCGGTATACACACCGCGCAGCTAGGTGAGGAGGAAGAGTCTGATCGTGGTCCAAGCTAACCGGATGCTTTTTTTCCACCAATAGAAGCGCTTGTGCACAAGTGGCATGGGTGCGATAGTAGTAAAGATGTTCGACTGAAGAGAGGATGGACTTGATGTAAGAGACCTCACAGGCGGTGGCTGATTGTGGTGTCTGTTCACCGTATCGGTGGCTTTTTAGTGCTGCGGGATTTGACGATGTGACCATCCTGCGACACATCACGCCTGAAGAGAAGGCGCCTCGTGGAGGGCTTCTGTTGAGCGGTACGTCTAGGAGACAGTGCCACTGTTTAACGGTGCTCTCGTCAAGTATCATTTCTCTAAAACCCTGCATATTGAAAGTGTTTAGCATGCGGGTATTCTCGACGGAAGTGCACTCCCCGACTACGTGCGCAGAGGAAATGTAATCTTCGCTCGCCTCTGCCATTCCTCCCCCTCACTGATTGGTTGTATTTCTGGCCCCCTTCCTGACAGGAAATTGGGATATATGTGCAGCAGGAAAGGACTTGACAATGCACGAGTAGGGTACCTCAACGTCTGTGAAAGCGGGATAGGCTAGGGAAGGAGAATAGGCACGTGTGAGCTCACTCATGGGCCGGGAAACAATGCAGAACTATTATTAGTAGGTGGCTGATTGAAGCCGTACTATTAGGAGAAAAGCCATTGTATAGCAAGCAAGCTCCATCACCAAGTGCCGACGTCTGAGTATATCTCACGCGTCGAGCGAGTGATACTCACGGGGTGGTCTGCTAAAACTGTGTCCGTACGGAATTTCTACAACCGTGTTAAGACAAGCGCGTATGCGAAGCTGCACTAGACACGTTTATTCTGCGTCTCTTCTGCGTTGAACTCCGTGTAGCGAACTGCCATGCATAGAGTGAGTGCCCCCCCTACCGTGCCCTGACGCCTATGGCGCCATGAGTGGTGTAACGCATGACGCATCGGACAGGAACAGGCACATCTGCGCTTGCGCCCGGCAGCAAAGTATAATGTGGTAGTAGACTATAGCTCTGTCCCGCAAAAGTTGTACATAGCACAAGTTTGCTGGTCGGAATGTGGCGTTCGCCGCGAATGTACCGCGGACAAAAGTTTTACGCACAAGCAGTAAATCACAATAGCCTACATACGGAAGACGATGAAGCAGAAGGAGGACGATGCAAGATTTTACTACGTTGGATCCCCTACGGGTCCGGAAACAGTCTATACTGCAGAGTATCAATACTCTGGGAAAACGCTGCAGGGCGGTGAACCGTTTCGCACGGGTAAAATCATGGCTCTTTGAGCACCGGAGTGCTAATACTTCATCGTCGGTACGGATGGACGGCTGGTAGATCCTCCAGTCGTGCCTTCTACAACTAGCGACTGAAAGGGAAGAGGCAGAAGCGTGTGCACTACTTCGATATTAAGTTCGATGACTGCTGCGCCTAGGTGTCAAGTGTGGCAGGTGAGCTAATCGATATCACCTACGAGGCAATCTATTGAAACAATTCCCTTCAGCTGATTACTCAAGAAAGCGAGCAGTTGTAAACTTTGGTCAAATCGTGTTTTGAACATTGTGTATGACTTACGCATCTGCACTAAAGTTTACGCACGGGGTTGTGCTGCAGTGGAGTAATGAGGTCAGCTTTTTCACGGTTGATTGACTCAAGTACTTCTACCCTCCTGTATCATGCATGAGGCGGGTGTATGAATGCGCGCGCATGCTGGTTTGCTGTTCACGCACTATATTTGCGAGCGTAGGCGGTATACCTACATTATCAGCGGTCGCCACACGGGTGCTGCTATAAACCACAGATAAGCGCTACCGCCGGCCTCCAGTCGTCGAGCTGTTAACCTGGGTAAAAACGGAATATAATTGGTATGCGGTATGCGCTCTGGTAACCTCGACGCATGATTGCTTGTAGTCTGCACCACTTGAATCCACTCACATTAGTTACGGAAGAAGACTGATACTTTCCAGTTCCCTCAGAATGCGTCAGTCGAGCCGATGCGGAGGCAATGGACGGCAAATCACGCACTTCTTTGTTTACTGCTCTTCGTGCCGCTTCCGAAATCATCACTGCCTCAAATAGGTTTACGAGAACTACATTCAAATTTGCGCAGGCCAGATGGACTTTCCCAGGCGTTTGGCCGTTAGAAATTGCCTTTTGGAAGCTCGTGAACGACGGGCATTTACGGTCGTTCTGGCACATTACAGAAGAGCATTTGATCAAGCGTTCAAGGCTCCTTCTATCTGCTGACCCTTTAGTGTGGTAATCAAATGAGGACGTGCTCGATTGTGCAACAGTGATAGTTGACTTTTAAACCGCCGGATCCCACCTGCCGGAAGAGCTTCCATATATTAGCCTGTACTGGATCCTCATAAAACAAACTTCCGCCCCTTTAGTGTGGTAATCAAACGCGGAGTCGTAGACTGAGCATCAGTAATATATGACTTGTAAACTTCAGGATCCGACCTGCTGGAGAAGTACTATTTATTACTCTGTAGGGGCCCCAACTCTGCAGGATCTGCAGAGCGCAGGGAAGGGTAATTTATTTGCTTACAGATTTGAGAGTATGCACTCGCAAGCACTGCATCTTTGATGATGATTAAGCGTGAACGGTAAGAGTCGTCATGTTCGTGTCGGAAGCATGTGAGAAGAGCGTTCTGCCGCCCCCAGTGTATATTGCATGATCGTTTGCGTAGTAGTCCGGCCCTGCGCGGACTGTAGGCGGTGGCTGCCAGGCGCTAGTGGCTTACAAGACAAAAATCCGAATCCAGGGCGTCTCCCCCAACACGTACACCTAAAGTCAGCAGAGGAAGCTGTGCTCTAGTCTACCTGACTACAAAGCAAGCATTCACGAGCAGCGATAAGCGAGGAGGTTGTTGTAAAACTTCCGCGCCCAGAATTTGGATATTCCTCTGACAGCTGATATATCCAGATCCCCTAGTTGCTTGAAGGTCTGAAACGAAAATATAGTTGACAACTGCTTTCTGTTGTCAAGACACTAAACGCCTTCGAATAGCTGCAGAAAAACACTTTATCAGGGCGCTATGTATCTGTCAGCAATACGTAGACAGCATGTGGTATTTCTCTTCCCCCATGACACTCTTTTGCGCATGGTCGACGCAACAGACACAATACAACAAATCTGTTGAAGAGCTGAAAGAATGGAAGACAGGCGAAACGCCAGTATCGTAGACCATACATCACCTACGCTGCCAGCAGCAGTGACATGTGCTCGATGCATCCACCGGCGTACTCTGGTCGTGCGGTCTACGTCTAATAGGATGGTGTGTCAGTTCTCGAAGTGTGAAGTAGACTTACATGCTGTGGACAGAGCGAGGTGCCACGAAGTCGGTTACTGGACCTGTCCAGTAAACAAAGCCGTGTGACTCTACTGTTCTGTGGTGTACACAGAACGAAGAATTCAGGGACACATCGTTCCGCGTCTCCAGATGCCAGGTTTCGTGCTGGAGAAAAAGACCAAGTAAAGGACGGATTTTTTTCTAGCTAGGACACTTTGGACAATGATGATGATGATGATGACGATATACCTGGCAGGAAGGATGGTACTTCGCCCAGCACACTTTCACGATCAGCCGTAATAAGATACGTGCACATCATCGCAGCTACCATGCAGAAGCTACGTGGACACGTGCCCGCGCAATGCATGACAATAAGGTTGAAAAAGTCTGGCTATGGTCTAATGCTGTTTCGCACTGGTAAGTGACGCCCTAATTAATTAGACAGCAGAACATAGCGGGCTAGATGAAGCACTGCAAGCCCAGTCTGTGCGTGTGGCACCAATGCTTTTCCTTCGGTTCTTCCTGGAATACATGAGCAACGCAGAAGGACTCCGTTGAACCCGTGCAGATAGTGTCACGGCTGATGTTTGCCCTCTCCTCAAGCTTTCGCAAGTGCAAACTCGGGAGTGCACATTTAGAACTCCCTGGCACCTGAGCTCACTTGAGTTACTTGCCTATCACAGTCACCGAGAGTCGCAGGGCTTCGTAAGAACCCATATGCCCGCGTAATTACGACGGATAATAAGGGTACCGGAGAGCTGAGGCTGCAGCTGGATCCCACAAAAACAGGCCGCTGCACGTATCAGTATGGAATGCAGTAGGCGACATAGTCGTCAGTTTCTCAAAAACCAGCCCTTAACTTTTATCACACGTGCTGTCGATTACGCTGCGTTTGGGTTGAGCGCTTAATATGTCACGCCTACATCTGTCATCAGCTCAGGCACCAGTATATACGGTAGCCAAACCCCGCCTCACATCACGACGGCAGAAGTGTTTATAAGTAAAAGGGAAGTCAGCTATTGAATTGTTGCAAGATGTGTAAAGAACGAAGAGCGCACAGACGGCTATCGCTATCTCGCATACGCGTGCACCATCTAGCGGAAGATATAATGCTTTCCGTCAATGGATGCAAAGCAATGCAAATTGGAAGTCAAAATACTGCTCTTGCTTCAATATGATGCAGCTAAGCCGCCCACAACATCTACTCAGCTTGGGGTACTTTTTTATGACTACCTTGCGGATGGAGCGGTGAAACGTTGAAAGGCATGTGCTATACACAATCTGCCAAGTTTCAGTATAGAGCTCCTTGCACCCAACACGATTGACAAACTGACGCTCCACGCAGGTGGCAGTGGCCTTCCCACTGCAGGCCTTGTGAACGTCCGGTAGGGCAGCATTGGCTATACCTCGATCTGGTAGGACGAGCCTGTTCTGCTCTTCTTCGAGAAGCGAAAAACCATTGGCAACAACGGACAGCAACTTCTCGTGTTCGCACATGCCATGGTATATGCACCGCCAGAAAACGGAGGTGGCCCACAACTGGGCGTGCGAAAGTCACCTGTTACACTTCGTGGACCGACGTAGGAGCCATCAATGCATCCGGTTGTACTATCGATTTTGCGAAAAGTAGACACTATAGTGGCGTACCCTGCTTTGTGCACTTACTTACTAAGATCGATTACATTAACAGTCTGCTGAAAAAATTCTCGTCGAATAAAGGGATCGGCGCTCAAAGGCGCATTTGGGTGGTGATTTTCCGGAAACATGACTTCACCTGGGTGTCCGCGGTTGACGCGTATAATCTCCTCGCTACAGGTTGACGGTCACGTAACCTATGAGCGCAGCGGACTCTTGTTTATCGACAATTTGTGGGTCACAATTGCAACCAGAGAAAAGTCATATTGCGACGTGCGAGCGCATCTCTTCATGTTTTCTTTGTTGCTCTTCACTAAATCAGGCAAGTACGGAATTGTGTACAAAGCATGCACGTCGACGTCCAACAGCTCATTGTCCTACATATCCGAGGAGCTTTTCTTCTGAGTACCAGGCGCGACGAAAATAAGCGAAGCGAGTGCTCAGAACAAACAGTGAGAATAATATTAGAAAAAAAGTACTTGACAGCAAGCCTCGTCCATTATATTTGCAAACTACGCAGTACATTTTGGCGCACGTGTTTATTCAAGTCCACTTTGAATTTCGTTACGTTTCCCAAAAGTACGCAGGAAGTCACTTTCGGCAGCAGAGATATCCGAGGAGCCATGAACTGTTGACTGTGCTAATTGGGTCTGGTCATGAGATCCTCGAAGTTCACTTCTCTTAATGTCCGCGAGATCGTACAAGTACCGGCAGAAATTACGTCACAGTCTAGCCGCGTATGTGCTCCTGTCCGCCACCCGGTCAATAATTCCATTCGCTGGGGCGACAGTCTTGGAAAGGCGCTTCATCTGTAGTTTAGGACACTTTCGGTCACCATTGAGTCACCGACAACAACATTATTTTCCACGCGTGCTAGTATTGGTTCGGAGGGGAAAGACACATCATTTATATTTTGTTCAGCGATTGGATCCTTCACCATCACGGGGTAATGCACAGCAACATGCACTAGCTCATCTCAGGGCAGTGCTTAATCCAGTAAAAACATGTCACAAGTTGCCTGTGATCCACGCAAGGCTGCAGGTCGGCACATCAACCGCAGGACGGGTTCCGAGGGCCATTCCGTAATTGTACTTCACACTTTATTGCGAGCGGCTAGATAAGCATTGAGTGCTTTCGGCAACCTGCTATCGTATGGCAAGGCGCGTACTGGGGGCATTAGCTCGTGAATGATTGGCTCTTCGACGCACGGCAGACGACAACATACATGATTTCATTGGCCGTTTGATCGACGACACTACACATTCCTGTGTCCCTCTGTTGAAGAATGCAGAATCGTTTTCTATCGGCATTGTTACCATTGTGTCTAGTGCGCGCTGCATTTATTGCGCATCATGTTTGCGGCACAGTATAGAAGCCGTTGAAGTGCAAATTGCTTTTCGGACTGTGACTACGAACTTCCACCGAGTGTAGCCCGACAGTTTGCGGTGGACTTTATGATATATAGGATTGCTGCGGACACCAGGATCACCGTGGCGCCGCCTACTCTTGCACAACGCTCAATTCTTCAGCTGTGGTTGAGAGTTCACACGCTTTTAGGTAAGATTAACTCGACGCTACATGTAAAAAGGACACGCTGTTACGCTGAGCGTCCGTCGATTAACGCGAAGCCTTATGAAGCTGAGGTCTGGGTACATGATTTCACGCACAACAGAATCTCAACCTTTGGCGCCACTTTTCTGCTTTGGAAACCCTGTGCTACCGGCCACACTGCTCTGATTCAGCGCAAACGAAAAATACTGTTTCTGCCTCGCACCGACGTGAGGTGGGCGGTGCTGTGCGTTCAAAACTTCCAGCGACAGTCAACGCTCCGCCATAAACCCGTCGCACTCGTTTAGAGAATTGCTGAAGCGGCTGCGCATCCAGGCATCGCGTGGACAGTGCCGCCCTGAGATGGGAGTTTGCCCATGTGCGGGTGACCTCCTCACATTTTGGCAGAGATTCGAAAAATTCGGAATTCACGCGATGCTCAGTGTCTTTGCATTTCAAATGACGACAAATGATGCTCACTGTTCACTTACTGAAGGCTGTCACAAGAAGACGACGACAAAAAAAAAGAACTGCAAAAAATAAATACGTTGTTCAGTGAGTTCACACGTACGTCTGCGACTGATGCAGGCCTTGCTTCATTGCACTAATGTGCGACGCTTATTGACCGCCGGTCACACCCACAGCCACCCACG
Source organism: Onychomys arenicola (assembly GCA_949786405.1). Taxonomy (NCBI): domain Eukaryota; kingdom Metazoa; phylum Chordata; class Mammalia; order Rodentia; family Cricetidae; genus Onychomys; species Onychomys arenicola. The sequence goes on from CATKUM010000435.1 coordinate 34,258, forward strand.
TTGTTGTACACTGCCGGCAAGTCGAGTCGCGTACCTGCACAGGAGCGAATCCGTATCACTGGAAAAAAACTCATTTCTGTGGCACTGTCTAGCAGAGCTGAACCTAACGCTTATCAGAGAATGTCCGGCAGCTAGCAGCTCAAGAAGTGCCC
>CATKUM010000436.1:0-34237 GCA_949786405.1 Onychomys arenicola
AATGAGAGGCTCTCACCGTCAATCAAAACGTTAGCAGCGGAGCACGGCGTGCTAATGCCGAACGTTGGGAGATAGGCACCGTTTGCACTGTGTCTGGCCTTTGCTGCTGACGCCGAACATATATGCACCGGGCGCCCTAACCAGCTCTCCACTGCTGTTTGTGGAGCAGATCGATAGCCGATTCTTTTAAAAAGGCTGGGTTCACGATGACGTATGCAGCGCTGTACTCCATGGACAGATTCACTAGCATCTCGACAGCTGTGCACTGCATCAGGGTCAGTTCCCGGGCGGTAGTCCGTTAAGTCGACAGGGGTTCCGATACAAAGTCTTCCTCACACGCTAATCAAGGCTAGCAAGGCCGGTTATTACTGACCAGAGTCCCCCCGTCTCAAGCCACAGCAGCTAGGCAAAATACTACTGCTGCTTTTTAGGAGGTGCGCCTTCTACGCTGGCTGCTGACGCGCCACCATAGTGTTCAAAGTAGTGAACGTTCAGGGATATAGGGACACGGTCCTGCATCAATGAATCCATTACCTTGTGGCACGGGGCAGCATGGAAGCAGCGACATACCGTCACGGGTGGCGTTGATCCAACTTCAGCGTCGATGACAACTGGACACATCAGACGTTCCCTTGTCTACGTGTGTCGCAGTCACATTGATCGCTGTCCCCAGTTTTACGAGCAACACCGTCGTGCTTGTCATCTGAGGAGGGTAGTTGCGCTAAATCTGCACCATCGTGTAATGAAGACGCATTTTGGAAATTTGTGCACAGAGAAGCACCACACACAGTCGTGACAATGGCGACGGCAGCTGTACGCGAACGCTAGAGCGATTAACGCGTGTCGCCGATCAGCGTGCACAGGCAGTGCAACGCTGTGGCTGACACGTGGTGAGCAGGAGATTGTAAAACCTGTTCTTCGTCGACGTCCTAATCACCGTTTACGACAGTCACCAGCGTCGTTGCGCAGTCGTCGCACTCGGCCAGGTTTGCGAGGATTCATCAGGACACAGCCCTTAAGAATGGATCAACTAATCTTTTAGCGTTAAGCAGCAAGCACGCCCTGCTAGACTCGAACGTTCGGAGATTGACACCGTCTGCCCTTTTTTGGCCTTGGTTGCTCACCTCGAATGTGTGTGCATCGCGCACACTCACCAGACCGACCATTATGTATTTTTTCTAGAGAGAGCTGCTTCATGATGATTCGCGCAGCACTGTACTTCACGGATACACTGTTTTGCATTTGAACAGCTGTGAATTGCACCAGGGCAGCTCCAGAGGTGTTAGTGTCGGTGGTGCGCATGTGGGTCTCGATTTGAAACCTTGTAGACACGTTGACTGATCCCAGCAGCGCCGGGCGTGACTGAGCCGGGTTTGATCGTCGGAAGTAGTGGCAGAGCGAAGCGTTACTGTTGCTTTTGGGGAGGGACTTGATTTACGCTTGAGACTGTTGCATCACTGTAGATAGTACAGATCTGGAGACCGCGGTGTACCGACGTGTGTGGGACTGCGGACAGCGTTCCATACCATTGTTTCTGTTTCCTTGGGCAGCTTGAAAACAGCGACGTTCCGACGGGTGGCTTTGATCCATCGTTGGTGTTCCCATCACTGCACGTGTGTCAGGTTGACCACACCTGTGCACCACTATCTTGTTTGTCGCATTAAAGGGTGCGTTGTGCGAAAATCCCACCGTTGTATAGTGACGCCGCACTAATACGACTGGGGAAAAGCGCGTCTAGAGAAGCAGCGGCAATCAGTTGTGACATCAACTGCGACGGCAGCTGCACGCGAGCGCTAGCCCGATAAGCACTTGGCGCGGACCGGCTTGCACAGGCAGTGCAAAGCTGCTGATAACACGAGTCCTGCACGCCCTTGCAACACCTTTTCTTTGACGACGCCCTCAAATGAGCTGTCACTCCATACGACACTCAACAGCGACCTCGCCATGCTGCAGTGGACGCAGTCGGTCATGGTTTCCAAGAGTTCACGAGCACCATTGCGAATGAGAGGCTCTCACCGTCAATCAAAACGTTAGCAGCGGAGCACGGCGTGCTAATGCCGAACGTTGGGAGATAGGCACCGTTTGCACTGTGTCTGGCCTTTGCTGCTGACGCCGAACATATATGCACCGGGCGCCCTAACCAGCTCTCCACTGCTGTTTGTGGAGCAGATCGATAGCCGATTCTTTTAAAAAGGCTGGGTTCACGATGACGTATGCAGCGCTGTACTCCATGGACAGATTCACTAGCATCTCGACAGCTGTGCACTGCATCAGGGTCAGTTCCCGGGCGGTAGTCCGTTAAGTCGACAGGGGTTCCGATACAAAGTCTTCCTCACACGCTAATCAAGGCTAGCAAGGCCGGTTATTACTGACCAGAGTCCCCCCGTCTCAAGCCACAGCAGCTAGGCAAAATACTACTGCTGCTTTTTAGGAGGTGCGCCTTCTACGCTGGCTGCTGACGCGCCACCATAGTGTTCAAAGTAGTGAACGTTCAGGGATATAGGGACACGGTCCTGCATCAATGAATCCATTACCTTGTGGCACGGGGCAGCATGGAAGCAGCGACATACCGTCACGGGTGGCGTTGATCCAACTTCAGCGTCGATGACAACTGGACACATCAGACGTTCCCTTGTCTACGTGTGTCGCAGTCACATTGATCGCTGTCCCCAGTTTTACGAGCAACACCGTCGTGCTTGTCATCTGAGGAGGGTAGTTGCGCTAAATCTGCACCATCGTGTAATGAAGACGCATTTTGGAAATTTGTGCACAGAGAAGCACCACACACAGTCGTGACAATGGCGACGGCAGCTGTACGCGAACGCTAGAGCGATTAACGCGTGTCGCCGATCAGCGTGCACAGGCAGTGCAACGCTGTGGCTGACACGTGGTGAGCAGGAGATTGTAAAACCTGTTCTTCGTCGACGTCCTAATCACCGTTTACGACAGTCACCAGCGTCGTTGCGCAGTCGTCGCACTCGGCCAGGTTTGCGAGGATTCATCAGGACACAGCCCTTAAGAATGGATCAACTAATCTTTTAGCGTTAAGCAGCAAGCACGCCCTGCTAGACTCGAACGTTCGGAGATTGACACCGTCTGCCCTTTTTTGGCCTTGGTTGCTCACCTCGAATGTGTGTGCATCGCGCCGACTCACCAGACCAACCATTATGTATTTTTTCTAGAGAGAGCTGCTTCATGATGATTCGCGCAGCGCTGTACTTCACGGATACACTGTTTTGCATTTGAACAGCTGTGAATTGCACCAGGGCAGCTCCAGAGGTGTTAGTGTCGGTGGTGCGCATGTGGGTCTCGATTTGAAACCTTGTAGACACGTTGACTGATCCCAGCAGCGCCGGGCGTGACTGAGCCGGGTTTGATCGTCGGAAGTAGTGGCAGAGCGAAGCGTTACTCTTGCTTTTGGGGAGGGACTTGATTTACGCTTGAGACTGTTGCATCACTGTAGATAGTACAGATCTGGAGACCGCGGTGTACCGACGTGTGTGGGACTGCGGACAGCGTTCCATACCATTGTTTCTGTTTCCTTGGGCAGCTTGAAAACAGCGACGTTCCGACGGGTGGCTTTGATCCATCGTTGGTGTTCCCATCACTGCACGTGTGTCAGGTTGACCACACCTGTGCACCACTATCTTGTTTGTCGCATTAAAGGGTGCGTTGTGCGAAAATCCCACCGTTGTATAGTGACGCCGCACTAATACGACTGGGGAAAAGCGCGTCTAGAGAAGCAGCGGCAATCAGTTGTGACATCAACTGCGACGGCAGCTGCACGCGAGCGCTAGCCCGATAAGCACTTGGCGCGGACCGGCTTGCACAGGCAGTGCAAAGCTGCTGATAACACGAGTCCTGCACGCCCTTGCAACACCTTTTCTTTGACGACGCCCTCAAATGAGCTGTCACTCCATACGACACTCAACAGCGACCTCGCCATGCTGCAGTGGACGCAGTCGGTCATGGTTTCCAAGAGTTCACGAGCACCATTGCGAATGAGAGGCTCTCACCGTCAATCAAAACGTTAGCAGCGGAGCACGGCGTGCTAATGCCGAACGTTGGGAGATAGGCACCGTTTGCACTGTGTCTGGCCTTTGCTGCTGACGCCGAACATATATGCACCGGGCGCCCTAACCAGCTCTCCACTGCTGTTTGTGGAGCAGATCGATAGCCGATTCTTTTAAAAAGGCTGGGTTCACGATGACGTATGCAGCGCTGTACTCCATGGACAGATTCACTAGCATCTCGACAGCTGTGCACTGCATCAGGGTCAGTTCCCGGGCGGTAGTCCGTTAAGTCGATAGGGGTTCCGATACAAAGTCTTCCTCACACGCTAATCAAGGCTAGCAAGGCCGGTTATTACTGACCAGAGTCCCCCCGTCTCAAGCCACAGCAGCTAGGCAAAATACTACTGCTGCTTTTTAGGAGGTGCGCCTTCTACGCTGGCTGCTGACGCGCCACCATAGTGTTCAAAGTAGTGAACGTTCAGGGATATAGGGACACGGTCCTGCATCAATGAATCCATTACCTTGTGGCACGGGGCAGCATGGAAGCAGCGACATACCGTCACGGGTGGCGTTGATCCAACTTCAGCGTCGATGACAACTGGACACATCAGACGTTCCCTTGTCTACGTGTGTCGCAGTCACATTGATCGCTGTCCCCAGTTTTACGAGCAACACCGTCGTGCTTGTCATCTGAGGAGGGTAGTTGCGCTAAATCTGCACCATCGTGTAATGAAGACGCATTTTGGAAATTTGTGCACAGAGAAGCACCACACACAGTCGTGACAATGGCGACGGCAGCTGTACGCGAACGCTAGAGCGATTAACGCGTGTCGCCGATCAGCGTGCACAGGCAGTGCAACGCTGTGGCTGACACGTGGTGAGCAGGAGATTGTAAAACCTGTTCTTCGTCGACGTCCTAATCACCGTTTACGACAGTCACCAGCGTCGTTGCGCAGTCGTCGCACTCGGCCAGGTTTGCGAGGATTCATCAGGACACAGCCCTTAAGAATGGATCAACTAATCTTTTAGCGTTAAGCAGCAAGCACGCCCTGCTAGACTCGAACGTTCGGAGATTGACACCGTCTGCCCTTTTTTGGCCTTGGTTGCTCACCTCGAATGTGTGTGCATCGCGCCGACTCACCAGACAGACCATTATGTATTTTTTCTAGAGAGAGCTGCTTCATGATGATTCGCGCAGCGCTGTACTTCACGGATACACTGTTTTGCATTTGAACAGCTGTGAATTGCACCAGGGCAGCTCCAGAGGTGTTAGTGTCGGTGGTGCGCATGTGGGTCTCGATTTGAAACCTTGTAGACACGTTGACTGATCCCAGCAGCGCCGGGCGTGACTGAGCCGGGTTTGATCGTCGGAAGTAGTGGCAGAGCGAAGCGTTACTCTTGCTTTTGGGGAGGGACTTGATTTACGCTTGAGACTGTTGCATCACTGTAGATAGTACAGATCTGGAGACCGCGGTGTACCGACGTGTGTGGGACTGCGGACAGCGTTCCATACCATTGTTTCTGTTTCCTTGGGCAGCTTGAAAACAGCGACGTTCCGACGGGTGGCTTTGATCCATCGTTGGTGTTCCCATCACTGCACGTGTGTCAGGTTGACCACACCTGTGCACCACTATCTTGTTTGTCGCATTAAAGGGTGCGTTGTGCGAAAATCCCACCGTTGTATAGTGACGCCGCACTAATACGACTGGGGAAAAGCGCGTCTAGAGAAGCAGCGGCAATCAGTTGTGACATCAACTGCGACGGCAGCTGCACGCGAGCGCTAGCCCGATAAGCACTTGGCGCGGACCGGCTTGCACAGGCAGTGCAAAGCTGCTGATAACACGAGTCCTGCACGCCCTTGCAACACCTTTTCTTTGACGACGCCCTCAAATGAGCTGTCACTCCATACGACACTCAACAGCGACCTCGCCATGCTGCAGTGGACGCAGTCGGTCATGGTTTCCAAGAGTTCACGAGCACCATTGCGAATGAGAGGCTCTCACCGTCAATCAAAACGTTAGCAGCGGAGCACGGCGTGCTAATGCCGAACGTTGGGAGATAGGCACCGTTTGCACTGTGTCTGGCCTTTGCTGCTGACGCCGAACATATATGCACCGGGCGCCCTAACCAGCTCTCCACTGCTGTTTGTGGAGCAGATCGATAGCCGATTCTTTTAAAAAGGCTGGGTTCACGATGACGTATGCAGCGCTGTACTCCATGGACAGATTCACTAGCATCTCGACAGCTGTGCACTGCATCAGGGTCAGTTCCCGGGCGGTAGTCCGTTAAGTCGACAGGGGTTCCGATACAAAGTCTTCCTCACACGCTAATCAAGGCTAGCAAGGCCGGTTATTACTGACCAGAGTCCCCCCGTCTCAAGCCACAGCAGCTAGGCAAAATACTACTGCTGCTTTTTAGGAGGTGCGCCTTCTACGCTGGCTGCTGACGCGCCACCATAGTGTTCAAAGTAGTGAACGTTCAGGGATATAGGGACACGGTCCTGCATCAATGAATCCATTACCTTGTGGCACGGGGCAGCATGGAAGCAGCGACATACCGTCACGGGTGGCGTTGATCCAACTTCAGCGTCGATGACAACTGGACACATCAGACGTTCCCTTGTCTACGTGTGTCGCAGTCACATTGATCGCTGTCCCCAGTTTTACGAGCAACACCGTCGTGCTTGTCATCTGAGGAGGGTAGTTGCGCTAAATCTGCACCATCGTGTAATGAAGACGCATTTTGGAAATTTGTGCACAGAGAAGCACCACACACAGTCGTGACAATGGCGACGGCAGCTGTACGCGAACGCTAGAGCGATTAACGCGTGTCGCCGATCAGCGTGCACAGGCAGTGCAACGCTGTGGCTGACACGTGGTGAGCAGGAGATTGTAAAACCTGTTCTTCGTCGACGTCCTAATCACCGTTTACGACAGTCACCAGCGTCGTTGCGCAGTCGTCGCACTCGGCCAGGTTTGCGAGGATTCATCAGGACACAGCCCTTAAGAATGGATCAACTAATCTTTTAGCGTTAAGCAGCAAGCACGCCCTGCTAGACTCGAACGTTCGGAGATTGACACCGTCTGCCCTTTTTTGGCCTTGGTTGCTCACCTCGAATGTGTGTGCATCGCGCCGACTCACCAGACCAACCATTATGTATTTTTTCTAGAGAGAGCTGCTTCATGATGATTCGCGCAGCGCTGTACTTCACGGATACACTGTTTTGCATTTGAACAGCTGTGAATTGCACCAGGGCAGCTCCAGAGGTGTTAGTGTCGGTGGTGCGCATGTGGGTCTCGATTTGAAACCTTGTAGACACGTTGACTGATCCCAGCAGCGCCGGGCGTGACTGAGCCGGGTTTGATCGTCGGAAGTAGTGGCAGAGCGAAGCGTTACTCTTGCTTTTGGGGAGGGACTTGATTTACGCTTGAGACTGTTGCATCACTGTAGATAGTACAGATCTGGAGACCGCGGTGTACCGACGTGTGTGGGACTGCGGACAGCGTTCCATACCATTGTTTCTGTTTCCTTGGGCAGCTTGAAAACAGCGACGTTCCGACGGGTGGCTTTGATCCATCGTTGGTGTTCCCATCACTGCACGTGTGTCAGGTTGACCACACCTGTGCACCACTATCTTGTTTGTCGCATTAAAGGGTGCGTTGTGCGAAAATCCCACCGTTGTATAGTGACGCCGCACTAATACGACTGGGGAAAAGCGCGTCTAGAGAAGCAGCGGCAATCAGTTGTGACATCAACTGCGACGGCAGCTGCACGCGAGCGCTAGCCCGATAAGCACTTGGCGCGGACCGGCTTGCACAGGCAGTGCAAAGCTGCTGATAACACGAGTCCTGCACGCCCTTGCAACACCTTTTCTTTGACGACGCCCTCAAATGAGCTGTCACTCCATACGACACTCAACAGCGACCTCGCCATGCTGCAGTGGACGCAGTCGGTCATGGTTTCCAAGAGTTCACGAGCACCATTGCGAATGAGAGGCTCTCACCGTCAATCAAAACGTTAGCAGCGGAGCACGGCGTGCTAATGCCGAACGTTGGGAGATAGGCACCGTTTGCACTGTGTCTGGCCTTTGCTGCTGACGCCGAACATATATGCACCGGGCGCCCTAACCAGCTCTCCACTGCTGTTTGTGGAGCAGATCGATAGCCGATTCTTTTAAAAAGGCTGGGTTCACGATGACGTATGCAGCGCTGTACTCCATGGACAGATTCACTAGCATCTCGACAGCTGTGCACTGCATCAGGGTCAGTTCCCGGGCGGTAGTCCGTTAAGTCGACAGGGGTTCCGATACAAAGTCTTCCTCACACGCTAATCAAGGCTAGCAAGGCCGGTTATTACTGACCAGAGTCCCCCCGTCTCAAGCCACAGCAGCTAGGCAAAATACTACTGCTGCTTTTTAGGAGGTGCGCCTTCTACGCTGGCTGCTGACGCGCCACCATAGTGTTCAAAGTAGTGAACGTTCAGGGATATAGGGACACGGTCCTGCATCAATGAATCCATTACCTTGTGGCACGGGGCAGCATGGAAGCAGCGACATACCGTCACGGGTGGCGTTGATCCAACTTCAGCGTCGATGACAACTGGACACATCAGACGTTCCCTTGTCTACGTGTGTCGCAGTCACATTGATCGCTGTCCCCAGTTTTACGAGCAACACCGTCGTGCTTGTCATCTGAGGAGGGTAGTTGCGCTAAATCTGCACCATCGTGTAATGAAGACGCATTTTGGAAATTTGTGCACAGAGAAGCACCACACACAGTCGTGACAATGGCGACGGCAGCTGTACGCGAACGCTAGAGCGATTAACGCGTGTCGCCGATCAGCGTGCACAGGCAGTGCAACGCTGTGGCTGACACGTGGTGAGCAGGAGATTGTAAAACCTGTTCTTCGTCGACGTCCTAATCACCGTTTACGACAGTCACCAGCGTCGTTGCGCAGTCGTCGCACTCGGCCAGGTTTGCGAGGATTCATCAGGACACAGCCCTTAAGAATGGATCAACTAATCTTTTAGCGTTAAGCAGCAAGCACGCCCTGCTAGACTCGAACGTTCGGAGATTGACACCGTCTGCCCTTTTTTGGCCTTGGTTGCTCACCTCGAATGTGTGTGCATCGCGCCGACTCACCAGACAGACCATTATGTATTTTTTCTAGAGAGAGCTGCTTCATGATGATTCGCGCAGCGCTGTACTTCACGGATACACTGTTTTGCATTTGAACAGCTGTGAATTGCACCAGGGCAGCTCCAGAGGTGTTAGTGTCGGTGGTGCGCATGTGGGTCTCGATTTGAAACCTTGTAGACACGTTGACTGATCCCAGCAGCGCCGGGCGTGACTGAGCCGGGTTTGATCGTCGGAAGTAGTGGCAGAGCGAAGCGTTACTCTTGCTTTTGGGGAGGGACTTGATTTACGCTTGAGACTGTTGCATCACTGTAGATAGTACAGATCTGGAGACCGCGGTGTACCGACGTGTGTGGGACTGCGGACAGCGTTCCATACCATTGTTTCTGTTTCCTTGGGCAGCTTGAAAACAGCGACGTTCCGACGGGTGGCTTTGATCCATCGTTGGTGTTCCCATCACTGCACGTGTGTCAGGTTGACCACACCTGTGCACCACTATCTTGTTGGTCGCATTAAAGGGTGCGTTGTGCGAAAATCCCACCGTTGTATAGTGACGCCGCACTAATACGACTGGGGAAAAGCGCGTCTAGAGAAGCAGCGGCAATCAGTTGTGACATCAACTGCGACGGCAGCTGCACGCGAGCGCTAGCCCGATAAGCACTTGGCGCGGACCGGCTTGCACAGGCAGTGCAAAGCTGCTGATAACACGAGTCCTGCACGCCCTTGCAACACCTTTTCTTTGACGACGCCCTCAAATGAGCTGTCACTCCATACGACACTCAACAGCGACCTCGCCATGCTGCAGTGGACGCAGTCGGTCATGGTTTCCAAGAGTTCACGAGCACCATTGCGAATGAGAGGCTCTCACCGTCAATCAAAACGTTAGCAGCGGAGCACGGCGTGCTAATGCCGAACGTTGGGAGATAGGCACCGTTTGCACTGTGTCTGGCCTTTGCTGCTGACGCCGAACATATATGCACCGGGCGCCCTAACCAGCTCTCCACTGCTGTTTGTGGAGCAGATCGATAGCCGATTCTTTTAAAAAGGCTGGGTTCACGATGACGTATGCAGCGCTGTACTCCATGGACAGATTCACTAGCATCTCGACAGCTGTGCACTGCATCAGGGTCAGTTCCCGGGCGGTAGTCCGTTAAGTCGACAGGGGTTCCGATACAAAGTCTTCCTCACACGCTAATCAAGGCTAGCAAGGCCGGTTATTACTGACCAGAGTCCCCCCGTCTCAAGCCACAGCAGCTAGGCAAAATACTACTGCTGCTTTTTAGGAGGTGCGCCTTCTACGCTGGCTGCTGACGCGCCACCATAGTGTTCAAAGTAGTGAACGTTCAGGGATATAGGGACACGGTCCTGCATCAATGAATCCATTACCTTGTGGCACGGGGCAGCATGGAAGCAGCGACATACCGTCACGGGTGGCGTTGATCCAACTTCAGCGTCGATGACAACTGGACACATCAGACGTTCCCTTGTCTACGTGTGTCGCAGTCACATTGATCGCTGTCCCCAGTTTTACGAGCAACACCGTCGTGCTTGTCATCTGAGGAGGGTAGTTGCGCTAAATCTGCACCATCGTGTAATGAAGACGCATTTTGGAAATTTGTGCACAGAGAAGCACCACACACAGTCGTGACAATGGCGACGGCAGCTGTACGCGAACGCTAGAGCGATTAACGCGTGTCGCCGATCAGCGTGCACAGGCAGTGCAACGCTGTGGCTGACACGTGGTGAGCAGGAGATTGTAAAACCTGTTCTTCGTCGACGTCCTAATCACCGTTTACGACAGTCACCAGCGTCGTTGCGCAGTCGTCGCACTCGGCCAGGTTTGCGAGGATTCATCAGGACACAGCCCTTAAGAATGGATCAACTAATCTTTTAGCGTTAAGCAGCAAGCACGCCCTGCTAGACTCGAACGTTCGGAGATTGACACCGTCTGCCCTTTTTTGGCCTTGGTTGCTCACCTCGAATGTGTGTGCATCGCGCCGACTCACCAGTCAGACCATTATGTATTTTTTCTAGAGAGAGCTGCTTCATGATGATTCGCGCAGCGCTGTACTTCACGGATACACTGTTTTGCATTTGAACAGCTGTGAATTGCACCAGGGCAGCTCCAGAGGTGTTAGTGTCGGTGGTGCGCATGTGGGTCTCGATTTGAAACCTTGTAGACACGTTGACTGATCCCAGCAGCGCCGGGCGTGACTGAGCCGGGTTTGATCGTCGGAAGTAGTGGCAGAGCGAAGCGTTACTCTTGCTTTTGGGGAGGGACTTGATTTACGCTTGAGACTGTTGCATCACTGTAGATAGTACAGATCTGGAGACCGCGGTGTACCGACGTGTGTGGGACTGCGGACAGCGTTCCATACCATTGTTTCTGTTTCCTTGGGCAGCTTGAAAACAGCGACGTTCCGACGGGTGGCTTTGATCCATCGTTGGTGTTCCCATCACTGCACGTGTGTCAGGTTGACCACACCTGTGCACCACTATCTTGTTTGTCGCATTAAAGGGTGCGTTGTGCGAAAATCCCACCGTTGTATAGTGACGCCGCACTAATACGACTGGGGAAAAGCGCGTCTAGAGAAGCAGCGGCAATCAGTTGTGACATCAACTGCGACGGCAGCTGCACGCGAGCGCTAGCCCGATAAGCACTTGGCGCGGACCGGCTTGCACAGGCAGTGCAAAGCTGCTGATAACACGAGTCCTGCACGCCCTTGCAACACCTTTTCTTTGACGACGCCCTCAAATGAGCTGTCACTCCATACGACACTCAACAGCGACCTCGCCATGCTGCAGTGGACGCAGTCGGTCATGGTTTCCAAGAGTTCACGAGCACCATTGCGAATGAGAGGCTCTCACCGTCAATCAAAACGTTAGCAGCGGAGCACGGCGTGCTAATGCCGAACGTTGGGAGATAGGCACCGTTTGCACTGTGTCTGGCCTTTGCTGCTGACGCCGAACATATTTGCACCGGGCGCCCTAACCAGCTCTCCACTGCTGTTTGTGGAGCAGATCGATAGCCGATTCTTTTAAAAAGGCTGGGTTCACGATGACGTATGCAGCGCTGTACTCCATGGACAGATTCACTAGCATCTCGACAGCTGTGCACTGCATCAGGGTCAGTTCCCGGGCGGTAGTCCGTTAAGTCGACAGGGGTTCCGATACAAAGTCTTCCTCACACGCTAATCAAGGCTAGCAAGGCCGGTTATTACTGACCAGAGTCCCCCCGTCTCAAGCCACAGCAGCTAGGCAAAATACTACTGCTGCTTTTTAGGAGGTGCGCCTTCTACGCTGGCTGCTGACGCGCCACCATAGTGTTCAAAGTAGTGAACGTTCAGGGATATAGGGACACGGTCCTGCATCAATGAATCCATTACCTTGTGGCACGGGGCAGCATGGAAGCAGCGACATACCGTCACGGGTGGCGTTGATCCAACTTCAGCGTCGATGACAACTGGACACATCAGACGTTCCCTTGTCTACGTGTGTCGCAGTCACATTGATCGCTGTCCCCAGTTTTACGAGCAACACCGTCGTGCTTGTCATCTGAGGAGGGTAGTTGCGCTAAATCTGCACCATCGTGTAATGAAGACGCATTTTGGAAATTTGTGCACAGAGAAGCACCACACACAGTCGTGACAATGGCGACGGCAGCTGTACGCGAACGCTAGAGCGATTAACGCGTGTCGCCGATCAGCGTGCACAGGCAGTGCAACGCTGTGGCTGACACGTGGTGAGCAGGAGATTGTAAAACCTGTTCTTCGTCGACGTCCTAATCACCGTTTACGACAGTCACCAGCGTCGTTGCGCAGTCGTCGCACTCGGCCAGGTTTGCGAGGATTCATCAGGACACAGCCCTTAAGAATGGATCAACTAATCTTTTAGCGTTAAGCAGCAAGCACGCCCTGCTAGTCTCGAACGTTCGGAGATTGACACCGTCTGCCCTTTTTTGGCCTTGGTTGCTCACCTCGAATGTGTGTGCATCGCGCCGACTCACCAGACCAACCATTATGTATTTTTTCTAGAGAGAGCTGCTTCATGATGATTCGCGCAGCGCTGTACTTCACGGATACACTGTTTTGCATTTGAACAGCTGTGAATTGCACCAGGGCAGCTCCAGAGGTGTTAGTGTCGGTGGTGCGCATGTGGGTCTCGATTTGAAACCTTGTAGACACGTTGACTGATCCCAGCAGCGCCGGGCGTGACTGAGCCGGGTTTGATCGTCGGAAGTAGTGGCAGAGCGAAGCGTTACTCTTGCTTTTGGGGAGGGACTTGATTTACGCTTGAGACTGTTGCATCACTGTAGATAGTACAGATCTGGAGACCGCGGTGTACCGACGTGTGTGGGACTGCGGACACCGTTCCATACCATTGTTTCTGTTTCCTTGGGCAGCTTGAAAACAGCGACGTTCCGACGGGTGGCTTTGATCCATCGTTGGTGTTCCCATCACTGCACGTGTGTCAGGTTGACCACACCTGTGCACCACTATCTTGTTTGTCGCATTAAAGGGTGCGTTGTGCGAAAATCCCACCGTTGTATAGTGACGCCGCACTAATACGACTGGGGAAAAGCGCGTCTAGAGAAGCAGCGGCAATCAGTTGTGACATCAACTGCGACGGCAGCTGCACGCGAGCGCTAGCCCGATAAGCACTTGGCGCGGACCGGCTTGCACAGGCAGTGCAAAGCTGCTGATAACAGGAGTCCTGCACGCCCTTGCAACACCTTTTCTTTGACGACGCCCTCAAATGAGCTGTCACTCCATACGACACTCAACAGCGACCTCGCCATGCTGCAGTGGACGCAGTCGGTCATGGTTTCCAAGAGTTCACGAGCACCATTGCGAATGAGAGGCTCTCACCGTCAATCAAAACGTTAGCAGCGGAGCACGGCGTGCTAATGCCGAACGTTGGGAGATAGGCACCGTTTGCACTGTGTCTGGCCTTTGCTGCTGACGCCGAACATATATGCACCGGGCGCCCTTACCAGCTCTCCACTGCTGTTTGTGGAGCAGATCGATAGCCGATTCTTTTAAAAAGGCTGGGTTCACGATGACGTATGCAGCGCTGTACTCCATGGACAGATTCACTAGCATCTCGACAGCTGTGCACTGCATCAGGGTCAGTTCCCGGGCGGTAGTCCGTTAAGTCGACAGGGGTTCCGATACAAAGTCTTCCTCACACGCTAATCAAGGCTAGCAAGGCCGGTTATTACTGACCAGAGTCCCCCCGTCTCAAGCCACAGCAGCTAGGCAAAATACTACTGCTGCTTTTTAGGAGGTGCGCCTTCTACGCTGGCTGCTGACGCGTCACCATAGTGTTCAAAGTAGTGAACGTTCAGGGATATAGGGACACGGTCCTGCATCAATGAATCCATTACCTTGTGGCACGGGGCAGCATGGAAGCAGCGACATACCGTCACGGGTGGCGTTGATCCAACTTCAGCGTCGATGACAACTGGACACATCAGACGTTCCCTTGTCTACGTGTGTCGCAGTCACATTGATCGCTGTCCCCAGTTTTACGAGCAACACCGTCGTGCTTGTCATCTGAGGAGGGTAGTTGCGCTAAACCTGCACCATCGTGTAATGAAGACGCATTTTGGAAATTTGTGCACAGAGAAGCACCACACACAGTCGTGACAATGGCGACGGCAGCTGTACGCGAACGCTAGAGCGATTAACGCGTGTCGCCGATCAGCGTGCACAGGCAGTGCAACGCTGTGGCTGACACGTGGTGAGCAGGAGATTGTAAAACCTGTTCTTCGTCGACGTCCTAATCACCGTTTACGACAGTCACCAGCGTCGTTGCGCAGTCGTCGCACTCGGCCAGGTTTGCGAGGATTCATCAGGACACAGCCCTTAAGAATGGATCAACTAATCTTTTAGCGTTAAGCAGCAAGCACGCCCTGCTAGTCTCGAACGTTCGGAGATTGACACCGTCTGCCCTTTTTTGGCCTTGGTTGCTCACCTCGAATGTGTGTGCATCGCGCCGACTCACCAGACCAACCATTATGTATTTTTTCTAGAGAGAGCTGCTTCATGATGATTCGCGCAGCGCTGTACTTCACGGATACACTGTTTTGCATTTGAACAGCTGTGAATTGCACCAGGGCAGCTCCAGAGGTGTTAGTGTCGGTGGTGCGCATGTGGGTCTCGATTTGAAACCTTGTAGACACGTTGACTGATCCCAGCAGCGCCGGGCGTGACTGAGCCGGGTTTGATCGTCGGAAGTAGTGGCAGAGCGAAGCGTTACTGTTGCTTTTGGGGAGGGACTTGATTTACGCTTGAGACTGTTGCATCACTGTAGATAGTACAGATCTGGAGACCGCGGTGTACCGACGTGTGTGGGACTGCGGACAGCGTTCCATACCATTGTTTCTGTTTCCTTGGGCAGCTTGAAAACAGCGACGTTCCGACGGGTGGCTTTGATCCATCGTTGGTGTTCCCATCACTGCACGTGTGTCAGGTTGACCACACCTGTGCACCACTATCTTGTTTGTCGCATTAAAGGGTGCGTTGTGCGAAAATCCCACCGTTGTATAGTGACGCCGCACTAATACGACTGGGGAAAAGCGCGTCTAGAGAAGCAGCGGCAATCAGTTGTGACATCAACTGCGACGGCAGCTGCACGCGAGCGCTAGCCCGATAAGCACTTGGCGCGGACCGGCTTGCACAGGCAGTGCAAAGCTGCTGATAACACGAGTCCTGCACGCCCTTGCAACACCTTTTCTTTGACGACGCCCTCAAATGAGCTGTCACTCCATACGACACTCAACAGCGACCTCGCCATGCTGCAGTGGACGCAGTCGGTCATGGTTTCCAAGAGTTCACGAGCACCATTGCGAATGAGAGGCTCTCACCGTCAATCAAAACGTTAGCAGCGGAGCACGGCGTGCTAATGCCGAACGTTGGGAGATAGGCACCGTTTGCACTGTGTCTGGCCTTTGCTGCTGACGCCGAACATATATGCACCGGGCGCCCTAACCAGCTCTCCACTGCTGTTTGTGGAGCAGATCGATAGCCGATTCTTTTAAAAAGGCTGGGTTCACAATGGCGTATGCAGCGTTGTACTCCATGGACAGATTCACTCGCATCTCGACAGCTGTGCACTGCATCAGGGTCAGTTCCCGGGCGGTAGTCCGTTAAGTCGACAGGGGTTCCGATACAAAGTCTTCCTCACACGCTAATCAAGGCTAGCAAGGCCGGTTATTACTGACCAGAGTCCCCCCGTCTCAAGCCACAGCAGCTAGGCAAAATACTACTGCTGCTTTTTAGGAGGTGCGCCTTCTACGCTGGCTGCTGACGCGCCACCATACTGTTCAAGGTAGTGAACGTTCAGGGATGTAGGGACACGGTCCTGCATCAATAAATCCATGACCTTGTGGCACGGGGCAGCATGGAAGCAGCGACATACCGTCACGGGTGGCGTTGATCCAACTTCAGCGTCGATGACAACTGGACACATCAGACGTTCCCTTGTCTACGTGTGCCGCAGTCACATTGATCGCTGTCACCAGTTTTACGAGCAACACCGTCGTGCTTGTCATCTGAGGAGGGTAGTTGCGCTAAACCTGCACCATCGTGTAATGAAGACGCATTTTGGAAATTTGTGCACAGAGAAGCACCACACACAGTCGTGACAATGGCGACGGCAGCTGTACGCGAACGCTAGAGCGATTAACGCGTGTCGCCGATCAGCGTGCACAGGCAGTGCAACGCTGTGGCTGACACGTGGTGAGCAGGAGATTGTAAAACCTGTTCTTCGTCGACGTCCTAATCACCGTTTACGACAGTCACCAGCGTCGTTGCGCAGTCGTCGCACTCGGCCAGGTTTGCGAGGATTCATCAGGACACAGCCCTTAAGAATGGATCAACTAATCTTTTAGCGTTAAGCAGCAAGCACGCCCTGCTAGTCTCGAACGTTCGGAGATTGACACCGTCTGCCCTGTTTTGGCCTTGGTTGCTCACCTCGAATGTGTGTGCATCGCGCAGACTCACCAGACCAACCATTATGTATTTTTTCTAGAGAGAGCTGCTTCATGATGATTCGCGCAGCGCTGTACTTCACGGATACACTGTTTTGCATTTGAACAGCTGTGAATTGCACCAGGGCAGATCCAGAGGTGTTAGTGTCGGTGGTGCGCATGTGGGTCTCGATTTGAAACCTTGTAGACACGTTGACTGATCCCAGCAGCGCCGGGCGTGACTGAGCCGGGTTTGATCGTCGGAAGTAGTGGCAGAGCGAAGCGTTACTGTTGCTTTTGGGGAGGGACTTGATTTACGCTTGAGACTGTTGCATCACTGTAGATAGCACAGATCTGGAGACCGCGGTGTACCGACGTGTGTGGGACTGCGGACAGCGTTCCATACCATTGTTTCTGTTTCCTTGGGCAGCTTGAAAACAGCGACGTTCCGACGGGTGGCTTTGATCCATCGTTGGTGTTCCCATCACTGCACGTGTGTCAGGTTGACCACACCTGTGCACCACTATCTTGTTTGTCGCATTAAAGGGTGCGTTGTGCGAAAATCCCACCGTTGTATAGTGACGCCGCACTAATACGACTGGGGAAAAGCGCGTCTAGAGAAGCAGCGGCAATCAGTTGTGACATCAACTGCGACGGCAGCTGCACGCGAGCGCTAGCCCGATAAGCACTTGGCGCGGACCGGCTTGCACAGGCAGTGCAAAGCTGCTGATAACACGAGTCCTGCACGCCCTTGCAACACCTTTTCTTTGACGACGCCCTCAAATGAGCTGTCACTCCATACGACACTCAACAGCGACCTCGCCATGCTGCAGTGGACGCAGTCGGTCATGGTTTCCAAGAGTTCACGAGCACCATTGCGAATGAGAGGCTCTCACCGTCAATCAAAACGTTAGCAGCGGAGCACGGCGTGCTAATGCCGAACGTTGGGAGATAGGCACCGTTTGCACTGTGTCTGGCCTTTGCTGCTGACGCCGAACATATATGCACCGGGCGCCCTTACCAGCTCTCCACTGCTGTTTGTGGAGCAGATCGATAGCCGATTCTTTTAAAAAGGCTGGGTTCACGATGACGTATGCAGCGCTGTACTCCATGGACAGATTCACTAGCATCTCGACAGCTGTGCACTGCATCAGGGTCAGTTCCCGGGCGGTAGTCCGTTAAGTCGACAGGGGTTCCGATACAAAGTCTTCCTCACACGCTAATCAAGGCTAGCAAGGCCGGTTATTACTGACCAGAGTCCCCCCGTCTCAAGCCACAGCAGCTAGGCAAAATACTACTGCTGCTTTTTAGGAGGTGCGCCTTCTACGCTGGCTGCTGACGCGTCACCATAGTGTTCAAAGTAGTGAACGTTCAGGGATATAGGGACACGGTCCTGCATCAATGAATCCATTACCTTGTGGCACGGGGCAGCATGGAAGCAGCGACATACCGTCACGGGTGGCGTTGATCCAACTTCAGCGTCGATGACAACTGGACACATCAGACGTTCCCTTGTCTACGTGTGTCGCAGTCACATTGATCGCTGTCCCCAGTTTTACGAGCAACACCGTCGTGCTTGTCATCTGAGGAGGGTAGTTGCGCTAAACCTGCACCATCGTGTAATGAAGACGCATTTTGGAAATTTGTGCACAGAGAAGCACCACACACAGTCGTGACAATGGCGACGGCAGCTGTACGCGAACGCTAGAGCGATTAACGCGTGTCGCCGATCAGCGTGCACAGGCAGTGCAACGCTGTGGCTGACACGTGGTGAGCAGGAGATTGTAAAACCTGTTCTTCGTCGACGTCCTAATCACCGTTTACGACAGTCACCAGCGTCGTTGCGCAGTCGTCGCACTCGGCCAGGTTTGCGAGGATTCATCAGGACACAGCCCTTAAGAATGGATCAACTAATCTTTTAGCGTTAAGCAGCAAGCACGCCCTGCTAGTCTCGAACGTTCGGAGATTGACACCGTCTGCCCTTTTTTGGCCTTGGTTGCTCACCTCGAATGTGTGTGCATCGCGCCGACTCACCAGACCAACCATTATGTATTTTTTCTAGAGAGAGCTGCTTCATGATGATTCGCGCAGCGCTGTACTTCACGGATACACTGTTTTGCATTTGAACAGCTGTGAATTGCACCAGGGCAGCTCCAGAGGTGTTAGTGTCGGTGGTGCGCATGTGGGTCTCGATTTGAAACCTTGTAGACACGTTGACTGATCCCAGCAGCGCCGGGCGTGACTGAGCCGGGTTTGATCGTCGGAAGTAGTGGCAGAGCGAAGCGTTACTGTTGCTTTTGGGGAGGGACTTGATTTACGCTTGAGACTGTTGCATCACTGTAGATAGTACAGATCTGGAGACCGCGGTGTACCGACGTGTGTGGGACTGCGGACAGCGTTCCATACCATTGTTTCTGTTTCCTTGGGCAGCTTGAAAACAGCGACGTTCCGACGGGTGGCTTTGATCCATCGTTGGTGTTCCCATCACTGCACGTGTGTCAGGTTGACCACACCTGTGCACCACTATCTTGTTTGTCGCATTAAAGGGTGCGTTGTGCGAAAATCCCACCGTTGTATAGTGACGCCGCACTAATACGACTGGGGAAAAGCGCGTCTAGAGAAGCAGCGGCAATCAGTTGTGACATCAACTGCGACGGCAGCTGCACGCGAGCGCTAGCCCGATAAGCACTTGGCGCGGACCGGCTTGCACAGGCAGTGCAAAGCTGCTGATAACACGAGTCCTGCACGCCCTTGCAACACCTTTTCTTTGACGACGCCCTCAAATGAGCTGTCACTCCATACGACACTCAACAGCGACCTCGCCATGCTGCAGTGGACGCAGTCGGTCATGGTTTCCAAGAGTTCACGAGCACCATTGCGAATGAGAGGCTCTCACCGTCAATCAAAACGTTAGCAGCGGAGCACGGCGTGCTAATGCCGAACGTTGGGAGATAGGCACCGTTTGCACTGTGTCTGGCCTTTGCTGCTGACGCCGAACATATATGCACCGGGCGCCCTAACCAGCTCTCCACTGCTGTTTGTGGAGCAGATCGATAGCCGATTCTTTTAAAAAGGCTGGGTTCACAATGGCGTATGCAGCGTTGTACTCCATGGACAGATTCACTCGCATCTCGACAGCTGTGCACTGCATCAGGGTCAGTTCCCGGGCGGTAGTCCGTTAAGTCGACAGGGGTTCCGATACAAAGTCTTCCTCACACGCTAATCAAGGCTAGCAAGGCCGGTTATTACTGACCAGAGTCCCCCCGTCTCAAGCCACAGCAGCTAGGCAAAATACTACTGCTGCTTTTTAGGAGGTGCGCCTTCTACGCTGGCTGCTGACGCGCCACCATACTGTTCAAGGTAGTGAACGTTCAGGGATGTAGGGACACGGTCCTGCATCAATAAATCCATGACCTTGTGGCACGGGGCAGCATGGAAGCAGCGACATACCGTCACGGGTGGCGTTGATCCAACTTCAGCGTCGATGACAACTGGACACATCAGACGTTCCCTTGTCTACGTGTGCCGCAGTCACATTGATCGCTGTCACCAGTTTTACGAGCAACACCGTCGTGCTTGTCATCTGAGGAGGGTAGTTGCGCTAAACCTGCACCATCGTGTAATGAAGACGCATTTTGGAAATTTGTGCACAGAGAAGCACCACACACAGTCGTGACAATGGCGACGGCAGCTGTACGCGAACGCTAGAGCGATTAACGCGTGTCGCCGATCAGCGTGCACAGGCAGTGCAACGCTGTGGCTGACACGTGGTGAGCAGGAGATTGTAAAACCTGTTCTTCGTCGACGTCCTAATCACCGTTTACGACAGTCACCAGCGTCGTTGCGCAGTCGTCGCACTCGGCCAGGTTTGCGAGGATTCATCAGGACACAGCCCTTAAGAATGGATCAACTAATCTTTTAGCGTTAAGCAGCAAGCACGCCCTGCTAGTCTCGAACGTTCGGAGATTGACACCGTCTGCCCTGTTTTGGCCTTGGTTGCTCACCTCGAATGTGTGTGCATCGCGCAGACTCACCAGACCGACCATTATGTATTTTTTCTAGAGAGAGCTGCTTCATGATGATTCGCGCAGCGCTGTACTTCACGGATACACTGTTTTGCATTTGAACAGCTGTGAATTGCACCAGGGCAGATCCAGAGGTGTTAGTGTCGGTGGTGCGCATGTGGGTCTCGATTTGAAACCTTGTAGACACGTTGACTGATCCCAGCAGCGCCGGGCGTGACTGAGCCGGGTTTGATCGTCGGAAGTAGTGGCAGAGCGAAGCGTTACTGTTGCTTTTGGGGAGGGACTTGATTTACGCTTGAGACTGTTGCATCACTGTAGATAGCACAGATCTGGAGACCGCGGTGTACCGACGTGTGTGGGACTGCGGACAGCGTTCCATACCATTGTTTCTGTTTCCTTGGGCAGCTTGAAAACAGCGACGTTCCGACGGGTGGCTTTGATCCATCGTTGGTGTTCCCATCACTGCACGTGTGTCAGGTTGACCACACCTGTGCACCACTATCTTGTTTGTCGCATTAAAGGGTGCGTTGTGCGAAAATCCCACCGTTGTATAGTGACGCCGCACTAATACGACTGGGGAAAAGCGCGTCTAGAGAAGCAGCGGCAATCAGTTGTGACATCAACTGCGACGGCAGCTGCACGCGAGCGCTAGCCCGATAAGCACTTGGCGCGGACCGGCTTGCACAGGCAGTGCAAAGCTGCTGATAACACGAGTCCTGCACGCCCTTGCAACACCTTTTCTTTGACGACGCCCTCAAATGAGCTGTCACTCCATACGACACTCAACAGCGACCTCGCCATGCTGCAGTGGACGCAGTCGGTCATGGTTTCCAAGAGTTCACGAGCACCATTGCGAATGAGAGGCTCTCACCGTCAATCAAAACGTTAGCAGCGGAGCACGACGTGCTAATGCCGAACGTTGGGAGATAGGCACCGTTTGCACTGTGTCTGGCCTTTGCTGCTGACGCCGAACATATATGCACCGGGCGCCCTAACCAGCTCTCCACTGCTGTTTGTGGAGCAGATCGATAGCCGATTCTTTTAAAAAGGCTGGGTTCACAATGGCGTATACAGCGCTGTACTCCATGGACAGATTCACTCGCATCTCGACAGCTGTGCACTGCATCAGGGTCAGTTCCCGGGCGGTAGTCCGTTAAGTCGACAGGGGTTCCGATACAAAGTCTTCCTCACACGCTAATCAAGGCTAGCAAGGCCTGTTATTACTGACCAGAGTCCCCCCGTCTCAAGCCACAGCAGCTAGGCAAAATACTACTGCTGCTTTTCAGGAGGTGCGCCTTCTACGCTGGCTGCTGACGCGCCACCATAGTGTTCAAAGTAGTGAACGTTCAGGGATAGAGGGACACGGTCCTGCATCAATGAATCCATTACCTTGTGGCACGGGGCAGCATGGAAGCAGCGACATACCGTCACGGGTGGCGTTGATCCAACTCCAGCGTCGATGACAACTGGACACATCAGACGTTCCCTTGTCTACGTGTGTCGCAGTCACATTGATCGCTGTCCCCAGTTTTACGAGCAACACCGTCGTGCTTGTCATCTGAGGAGGGTAGTTGCGCTAAACCTGCACCATCGTGTAATGAAGACGCATTTTGGAAATGTGTGCACAGAGAAGCACCACACACAGTCGTGACAATGGCGACGGCAGCTGTACGCGGACGCTAGAGCGATTAACGCGTGTCGCCAATCAGCGTGCACAGGCAGTGCAACGCTGTGGCTGACACGTGGTGAGCAGGAGATTGTAAAACCTGTTCTTCGTCGACGTCCTAATCACCGTTTACGACAGTCACCAGCGTCGTTGCGCAGTCGTCGCACTCGGCCAGGTTTGCGAGGATTCATCAGGACACAGCCCTTAAGAATGGATCAACTAATCTTTTAGCGTTAAGCAGCAAGCACGCCCTGCTAGTCTCGAACGTTCGGAGATTGACACCGTCTGCCCTTTTTTGGCCTTGGTTGCTCACCTCGAATGTGTGTGCATCGCGCAGACTCACCAGACAGACCATTATGTATTTTTTCTAGAGAGAGCTGCTTCATGATGATTCGCGCAGCGCTGTACTTCACGGATACACTGTTTTGCATTTGAACAGCTGTGAATTGCACCAGGGCAGCTCCTGAGGTGTTAGTGTCGGTGGTGCGCATGTGGGTCTCGATTTGAAGCCTTGTAGACACGTTGACTGATCCCAGCAGCGCCGGCGTGACTGAGCCGGGTTTGATCGTCGGAAGTAGTGGCAGAGCGAAGCGTTACTGTTGCTTTTGGGGAGGGACTTGATTTACGCTTGAGACTGTTGCATCACTGTAGATAGTACAGATCTGGAGACCGCGGTGTACCGACGTGTGTGGGACTGCGGACAGCGTTCCATACCATTGTTTCTGTTTCCTTGGGCAGCTTGAAAACAGCGACGTTCCGACGGGTGGCTTTGATCCATCGTTGGTGTTTTATCACTGCACGTGTGTCAGGTTGACCACACCTGTGCACCACTATCTTGTTTGTCGCATTAAAGGGTGCCTTGTGCGAAAATCCCACCGTTGTATAGTGACGCCGCACTAATACGACTGGGGAAAAGCGCGTCTAGAGAAGCAGCGGCAATCAGTTGTGACATCAACTGCGAACGGCAGCTGCACGCGAGCGCTAGCCCGATAAGCACTTGGCGCGGACCGGCTTGCACAGGCAGTGCAAAGCTGCTGATAACACGAGTCCTGCACGCCCTTGCAACACCCTTTTCTTTGACGACGCCCTCAAATGAGCTGTCACTCCATACGACACTCAACAGCGACCTCGCCATGCTGCAGTGGACGCAGTCGGTCATGATTTCCAAGAGTTCACGAGCACCATTGCGAATGAGAGGCTCTCACCGTCAATCAAAACGTTAGCAGCGGAGCACGGCGTGCTAATGCCGAACGTTGGGAGATAGGCACCGTTTGCACTGTGTCTGGCCTTTGCTGCTGACGCCGAACATATATGCACCGGGCGCCCTAACCAGCTCTCCACTGCTGTTTGTGGAGCAGATCGATAGCCGATTCTTTTAAAAAGGCTGGGTTCACAATGGCGTATGCAGCGTTGTACTCCATGGACAGATTCACTCGCATCTCGACAGCTGTGCACTGCATCAGGGTCAGTTCCCGGGCGGTAGTCCGTTAAGTCGACAGGGGTTCCGATACAAAGTCTTCCTCACACGCTAATCAAGGCTAGCAAGGCCGGTTATTACTGACCGAGTCCCCCCGTCTCAAGCCACAGCAGCTAGGCAAATTTACTGCTGCTTTTTAGGAGGTGCGCCTTCTACGCTGGCTGCTGACGCGCCACCATACTGTTCAAGGTAGTGAACGTTCAGGGATGTAGGGACACGGTCCTGCATCAATGAATCCATTACCTTGTGGCACGGGGCAGCATGGAAGCAGCGACATACCGTCACGGGTGGCGTTGATCCAACTCCAGCGTCGATGACAACTGGACACATCAGACGTTCCCTTGTCTACGTGTGTCGCAGTCACATTGATCGCTGTCCCCAGTTTTACGAGCAACACCGTCGTGCTTGTCATCTGAGGAGGGTAGTTGCGCTAAACCTGCACCATCGTGTAATGAAGACGCATTTTGGAAATTTGTGCACAGAGAAGCACCACACACAGTCGTGACAATGGCGACGGCAGCTGTACGCGAACGCTAGAGCGATTAACGCGTGTCGCCGATCAGCGTGCACAGGCAGTGCAACGCTGTGGCTGACACGTGGTGAGCAGGAGATTGTAAAACCTGTTCTTCGTCGACGTCCTAATCACCGTTTACGACAGTCACCAGCATCGTTGCGCAGTCGTCGCACTCGGCCAGGTTTGCGAGGATTCATCAGGACACAGCCCTTAAGAGTGGATCAACTAATCTTTTAGCGTTAAGCAGCAAGCACGCCCTGCTAGTCTCGAACGTTCGAAGATTGACACCGTCTGCCCTTTTTTGGCCTTGGTTGCTCACCTCGAATGTGTGTGCATCGCGCCGACTCACCAGACAGACCATTATGTATTTTTTCTAGAGAGAGCTGCTTCATGATGATTCGCGCAGCGCTGTACTTCACGGATACACTGTTTTGCATTTGAACAGCTGTGAATTGCACCAGGGCAGCTCCAGAGGTGTTAGTGTCGGTGGTGCGCATGTGGGTCTCGATTTGAAGCCTTGTAGACACGTTGACTGATCCCAGCAGCGCCGGGCGTGACTGAGCCGGGTTTGATCGTCGGAAGTAGTGGCAGAGCGAAGCGTTACTCTTGCTTTTGGGGAGGGACTTGATTTACGCTTGAGACTGTTGCATCACTGTAGATAGTACAGATCTGGAGACCGCGGTGTACTGACGTGTGTGGGACTGCGGACAGCGTTCCATACCAGTGTTTCTGTTTCCTTGGGCAGCTTGAAAACAGCGACGTTCCGACGGGTGGCTTTGATCCATCGTTGGTGTTCCCATCACTGCACGTGTGTCAGGTTGACCACACCTGTGCACCACTATCTTGTTTGTCGCATTAAAGGGTACGTTGTGCGAAAATCCCACCCGTTGTATAGTGACGCCCGCACTAATACGACTGGGGAAAAGCGCGTCTAGAGAAGCAGCGGCAATCAGTTGTGACATCAACTGCGACGGCAGCTGCACGCGAGCGCTAGCCCGATAAGCACTTGGCGCGGACCGGCTTGCACAGGCAGTGCAAAGCTGCTGATAACACGAGTCCTGCACGCCCCTTGCAACACCTTTTCTTTGACGACGCCCTCAAATGAGCTGTCACTCCATACGACACTCAACAGCGACCTCGCCATGCTGCAGTGGACGCAGTCGGTCATGGTTTCCAAGAGTTCACGAGCACCATTGCGAATGAGAGGCTCTCACCGTCAATCAAAACGTTAGCAGCGGAGCACGACGTGCTAATGCCGAACGTTAGGAGATAGGCACCGTTTGCACTGTGTCTGGCCTTTGCTGCTGACGCCGAACATATTTGCACCGGGCGCCCTAACCAGCTCTCCACTGCTGTTTGTGGAGCAGATCGATAGCCGATTCTTTTAAAAAGGCTGGGTTCACAATGGCGTATGCAGCGTTGTACTCCATGGACAGATTCACTCGCATCTCGACAGCTGTGCACTGCATCAGGGTCAGTTCCCGGGCGGTAGTCCGTTAAGTCGACAGGGGTTCCGATACAAAGTCTTCCTCACACGCTAATCAAGGCTAGCAAGGCCGGTTATTACTGACCAGAGTCCCCCCGTCTCAAGCCACAGCAGCTAGGCAAAATACTACTGCTGCTTTTCAGGAGGTGCGCCTTCTACGCTGGCTGCTGACGCGCCACCATAGTGTTCAAAGTAGTGAACGTTCAGGGATATAGGGACACGGTCCTGCATCAATGAATCCATTACCTTGTGGCACGGGGCAGCATGGAAGCAGCGACATACCGTCACGGGTGGCGTTGATCCAACTTCAGCGTCGATGACAACTGGACACATCAGACGTTCCCTTGTCTACGTGTGTCGCAGTCACATTGATCGCTGTCCCCAGTTTTACGAGCAACACCGTCGTGCTTGTCATCTGAGGAGGGTAGTTGCGCTAAACCTGCACCATCGTGTAATGAAGACGCATTTTGGAAATGTGTGCACAGAGAAGCACCACACACAGTCGTGACAATGGCGACGGCAGCTGTACGCGGACGCTAGAGCGATTAACGCGTGTCGCCGATCAGCGTGCACAGGCAGTGCAACGCTGTGGCTGACACGTGGTGAGCAGGAGATTGTAAAACCTGTTCTTCGTCGACGTCCTAATCACCGTTTACGACAGTCACCAGCGTCGTTGCGCAGTCGTCGCACTCGGCCAGGTTTGCGAGGATTCATCAGGACACAGCCCTTAAGAATGGATCAACTAATCTTTTAGCGTTAAGCAGCAAGCACGCCCTGCTAGTCTCGAACGTTCGGAGATTGACACCGTCTGCCCTTTTTTGGCCTTGGTTGCTCACCTCGAATGTGTGTGCATCGCGCAGACTCACCAGACAGACCATTATGTATTTTTTCTAGAGAGAGCTGCTTCATGATGATTCGCGCAGCGCTGTACTTCACGGATACACTGTTTTGCATTTGAACAGCTGTGAATTGCACCAGGGCAGCTCCTGAGGTGTTAGTGTCGGTGGTGCGCATGTGGGTCTCGATTTGAAGCCTTGTAGACACGTTGACTGATCTCAGCAGCGCCGGCGTGACTGAGCCGGGTTTGATCGTCGGAAGTAGTGGCAGAGCGAAGCGTTACTGTTGCTTTTGGGGAGGACTTGATTTACGCTTGAGACTGTTGCATCACTGTAGATAGTACAGATCTGGAGACCGCGGTGTACCGACGTGTGTGGGACTGCGGACAGCGTTCCATACCATTGTTTCTGTTTCCTTGGGCAGCTTGAAAACAGCGACGTTCCGACGGGTGGCTTTGATCCATCGTTGGTGTTCCCATCACTGCACGTGTGTCAGGTTGACCACACCTGTGCACCACTATCTTGTTTGTCGCATTAAAGGGTGCCTTGTGCGAAAATCCCACCGTTGTATAGTGACGCCGCACTAATACGACTGGGGAAAAGCGCGTCTAGAGAAGCAGCGGCAATCAGTTGTGACATCAACTGCGACGGCAGCTGCACGCGAGCGCTAGCCCGATAAGCACTTGGCGCGGACCGGCTTGCACAGGCAGTGCAAAGCTGCTGATAACACGAGTCCTGCACGCCCTTGCAACACCTTTTCTTTGACGACGCCCTCAAATGAGCTGTCACTCCATACGACACTCAACAGCGACCTCGCCATGCTGCAGTGGACGCAGTCGGTCATGATTTCCAAGAGTTCACGAGCACCATTGCGAATGAGAGGCTCTCACCGTCAATCAAAACGTTAGCAGCGGAGCACGGCGTGCTAATGCCGAACGTTGGGAGATAGGCACCGTTTGCACTGTGTCTGGCCTTTGCTGCTGACGCCGAACATATATGCACCGGGCGCCCTAAACCAGCTCTCCACTGCTGTTTGTGGAGCAGATCGATAGCCGATTCTTTTAAAAAGGCTGGGTTCACAATGGCGTATGCAGCGTTGTACTCCATGGACAGATTCACTCGCATCTCGACAGCTGTGCACTGCATCAGGGTCAGTTCCCGGGCGGTAGTCCGTTAAGTCGACAGGGGTTCCGATACAAAGTCTTCCTCACACGCTAATCAAGGCTAGCAAGGCCGGTTATTACTGACCAGAGTCCCCCCGTCTCAAGCCACAGCAGCTAGGCAAATTTACTGCTGCTTTTTAGGAGGTGCGCCTTCTACGCTGGCTGCTGACGCGCCACCATACTGTTCAAGGTAGTGAACGTTCAGGGATGTAGGGACACGGTCCTGCATCAATGAATCCATTACCTTGTGGCACGGGGCAGCATGGAAGCAGCGACATACCGTCACGGGTGGCGTTGATCCAACTCCAGCGTCGATGACAACTGGACACATCAGACGTTCCCTTGTCTACGTGTGTCGCAGTCACATTGATCGCTGTCCCCAGTTTTACGAGCAACACCGTCGTGCTTGTCATCTGAGGAGGGTAGTTGCGCTAAACCTGCACCATCGTGTAATGAAGACGCATTTTGGAAATTTGTGCACAGAGAAGCACCACACACAGTCGTGACAATGGGCGACGGCAGCTGTACGCGAACGCTAGAGCGATTAACGCGTGTCGCCGATCAGCGTGCACAGGCAGTGCAACGCTGTGGCTGACACGTGGTGAGCAGGAGATTGTAAAACCTGTTCTTCGTCGACGTCCTAATCACCGTTTACGACAGTCACCAGCATCGTTGCGCAGTCGTCGCACTCGGCCAGGTTTGCGAGGATTCATCAGGACACAGCCCTTAAGAGTGGATCAACTAATCTTTTAGCGTTAAGCAGCAAGCACGCCCTGCTAGTCTCGAACGTTCGAAGATTGACACCGTCTGCCCTTTTTTGGCCTTGGTTGCTCACCTCGAATGTGTGTGCATCGCGCCGACTCACCAGACAGACCATTATGTATTTTTTCTAGAGAGAGCTGCTTCATGATGATTCGCGCAGCGCTGTACTTCACGGATACACTGTTTTGCATTTGAACAGCTGTGAATTGCACCAGGGCAGCTCCAGAGGTGTTAGTGTCGGTGGTGCGCATGTGGGTCTCGATTTGAAGTCTTGTAGACACGTTGACTGATCCCAGCAGCGCCGGGCGTGACTGAGCCGGGTTTGATCGTCGGAAGTAGTGGCAGAGCGAAGCGTTACTCTTGCTTTTGGGGAGGGACTTGATTTACGCTTGAGACTGTTGCATCACTGTAGATAGTACAGATCTGGAGACCGCGGTGTACTGACGTGTGTGGGACTGCGGACACCGTTTCCATACCAGTGTTTCTGTTTCCTTGGGCAGCTTGAAAACAGCGACGTTCCGACGGGTGGCTTTGATCCATCGTTGGTGTTCCCATCACTGCACGTGTGTCAGGTTGACCACACCTGTGCACCACTATCTTGTTTGTCGCATTAAAGGGTACGTTGTGCGAAAATCCCACCGTTGTATAGTGACGCCGCACTAATACGACTGGGGAAAAGCGCGTCTAGAGAAGCAGCGGCAATCAGTTGTGACATCAACTGCGACGGCAGCTGCACGCGAGCGCTAGCCCGATAAGCACTTGGCGCGGACCGGCTTGCACAGGCAGTGCAAAGCTGCTGATAACACGAGTCCTGCACGCCCTTGCAACACCTTTTCTTTGACGACGCCCTCAAATGAGCTGTCACTCCATACGACACTCAACAGCGACCTCGCCATGCTGCAGTGGACGCAGTCGGTCATGGTTTCCAAGAGTTCACGAGCACCATTGCGAATGAGAGGCTCTCACCGTCAATCAAAACGTTAGCAGCGGAGCACGACGTGCTAATGCCGAACGTTAGGAGATAGGCACCGTTTGCACTGTGTCTGGCCTTTGCTGCTGACGCCGAACATATTTGCACCGGGCGCCCTAACCAGCTCTCCACTGCTGTTTGTGGAGCAGATCGATAGCCGATTCTTTTAAAAAGGCTGGGTTCACAATGGCGTATGCAGCGTTGTACTCCATGGACAGATTCACTCGCATCTCGACAGCTGTGCACTGCATCAGGGTCAGTTCCCGGGCGGTAGTCCGTTAAGTCGACAGGGGTTCCGATACAAAGTCTTCCTCACACGCTAATCAAGGCTAGCAAGGCCGGTTATTACTGACCAGAGTCCCCCGTCTCAAGCCACAGCAGCTAGGCAAAATACTACTGCTGCTTTTCAGGAGGTGCGCCTTCTACGCTGGCTGCTGACGCGCCACCATAGTGTTCAAAGTAGTGAACGTTCAGGGATATAGGGACACGGTCCTGCATCAATGAATCCATTACCTTGTGGCACGGGGCAGCATGGAAGCAGCGACATACCGTCACGGGTGGCGTTGATCCAACTTCAGCGTCGATGACAACTGGACACATCAGACGTTCCCTTGTCTACGTGTGTCGCAGTCACATTGATCGCTGTCCCCAGTTTTACGAGCAACACCGTCGTGCTTGTCATCTGAGGAGGGTAGTTGCGCTAAACCTGCACCATCGTGTAATGAAGACGCATTTTGGAAATTTGTGCACAGAGAAGCACCACACACAGTCGTGACAATGGCGACGGCAGCTGTACGCGAACGCTAGAGCGATTAACGCGTGTCGCCGATCAGCGTGCACAGGCAGTGCAACGCTGTGGCTGACACGTGGCGAGCAGGAGATTGTAAAACCTGTTCTGCGTCGACGTCCTAATCACCGTTTACGACAGTCAGCAGCGTCGTTGCGCAGTCGTCGCACTCGGCCAGGTTTGCGAGGATTCATCAGGACACAGCCCTTAAGAATGGATCAACTAATTTTTTAGCGTTAAGCAGCAAGCACGCCCTCCTAGTCTCGAACGTTCGGAGATTGACACCGTCTGCCCTTTTTTGGCCTTGGTTGCTCACCTCGAATGTGTGTGCATCGCGCAGACTCACCAGACAGACCATTATGTATTTTTTCTAGAGAGAGCTGCTTCATGATGATTCGCGCAGCGCTGTACTTCACGGATACACTGTTTTGCATTTGAACAGCTGTGAATTGCACCAGGGCAGCTCCTGAGGTGTTAGTGTCGGTGGTGCGCATGTGGGTCTCGATTTGAAGCCTTGTAGACACGTTGACTGATCCCAGCAGCGCCGGGCGTGACTGAGCCGGGTTTGATCGTCGGAAGTAGTGCAGAGCGAAGCGTTACTGTTGCTTTTGGGGAGGGACTTGATTTACGCTTGAGACTGTTGCATCACTGTAGATAGTACAGATCTGGAGACCGCGGTGTACTGACGTGTGTGGGACTGCGGACACCGTTCCATACCAGTGTTTCTGTTTCCTTGGGCAGCTTGAAAACAGCGACGTTCCGACGGGTGGCTTTGATCCATCGTTGGTGTTCCCATCACTGCACGTGTGTCAGGTTGACCACACCTGTGCACCACTATCTTGTTTGTCGCATTAAAGGGTACGTTGTGCGAAAATCCCACCGTTGTATAGTGACGCCGCACTAATACGACTGGGGAAAAGCGCGTCTAGAGAAGCAGCGGCAATCAGTTGTGACATCAACTGCGACGGCAGCTGCACGCGAGCGCTAGCCCGATAAGCACTTGGCGCGGACCGGCTTGCACAGGCAGTGCAAAGCTGCTGATAACACGAGTCCTGCACGCCCTTGCAACACCTTTTCTTTGACGACGCCCTCAAATGAGCTGTCACTCCATACGACACTCAACAGCGACCTCGCCATGCTGCAGTGGACGCAGTCGGTCATGGTTTCCAAGAGTTCACGAGCACCATTGCGAATGAGAGGCTCTCACCGTCAATCAAAACGTTAGCAGCGGAGCACGACGTGCTAATGCCGAACGTTAGGAGATAGGCACCGTTTGCACTGTGTCTGGCCTTTGCTGCTGACGCCGAACATATTTGCACCGGGCGCCCTAACCAGCTCTCCACTGCTGTTTGTGGAGCAGATCGATAGCCGATTCTTTTAAAAAGGCTGGGTTCACAATGGCGTATGCAGCGTTGTACTCCATGGACAGATTCACTCGCATCTCGACAGCTGTGCACTGCATCAGGGTCAGTTCCCGGGCGGTAGTCCGTTAAGTCGACAGGGGTTCCGATACAAAGTCTTCCTCACACGCTAATCAAGGCTAGCAAGGCCGGTTATTACTGACCAGAGTCCCCCCGTCTCAAGCCACAGCAGCTAGGCAAAATACTACTGCTGCTTTTCAGGAGGTGCGCCTTCTACGCTGGCTGCTGACGCGCCACCATAGTGTTCAAAGTAGTGAACGTTCAGGGATATAGGGACACGGTCCTGCATCAATGAATCCATTACCTTGTGGCACGGGGCAGCATGGAAGCAGCGACATACCGTCACGGGTGGCGTTGATCCAACTTCAGCGTCGATGACAACTGGACACATCAGACGTTCCCTTGTCTACGTGTGTCGCAGTCACATTGATCGCTGTCCCCAGTTTTACGAGCAACACCGTCGTGCTTGTCATCTGAGGAGGGTAGTTGCGCTAAACCTGCACCATCGTGTAATGAAGACGCATTTTGGAAATTTGTGCACAGAGAAGCACCACACACAGTCGTGACAATGGCGACGGCAGCTGTACGCGAACGCTAGAGCGATTAACGCGTGTCGCCGATCAGCGTGCACAGGCAGTGCAACGCTGTGGCTGACACGTGGCGAGCAGGAGATTGTAAAACCTGTTCTGCGTCGACGTCCTAATCACCGTTTACGACAGTCAGCAGCGTCGTTGCGCAGTCGTCGCACTCGGCCAGGTTTGCGAGGATTCATCAGGACACAGCCCTTAAGAATGGATCAACTAATTTTTTAGCGTTAAGCAGCAAGCACGCCCTGCTAGTCTCGAACGTTCGGAGATTGACACCGTCTGCCCTTTTTTGGCCTTGGTTGCTCACCTCGAATGTGTGTGCATCGCGCAGACTCACCAGACAGACCATTATGTATTTTTTCTAGAGAGAGCTGCTTCATGATGATTCGCGCAGCGCTGTACTTCACGGATACACTGTTTTGCATTTGAACAGCTGTGAATTGCACCAGGGCAGCTCCTGAGGTGTTAGTGTCGGTGGTGCGCATGTGGGTCTCGATTTGAAGCCTTGTAGACACGTTGACTGATCCCAGCAGCGCCGGGCGTGACTGAGCCGGGTTTGATCGTCGGAAGTAGTGGCAGAGCGAAGCGTTACTGTTGCTTTTGGGGAGGGACTTGATTTACGCTTGAGACTGTTGCATCACTGTAGATAGTACAGATCTGGAGACCGCGGTGTACCGACGTGTGTGGGACTGCGGACACCGTTCCATACCAGTGTTTCTGTTTCCTTGGGCAGCTTGAAAACAGCGACGTTCCGACGGGTGGCTTTGATCCATCGTTGGTGTTCGCATCACTGCACGTGTGTCAGGTTGACCACACCTGTGCACCACTATCTTGTTTGTCGCATTAAAGGGTGCGTTGTGCGAAAATCCCACCGTTGTATAGTGACGCCGCACTAATACGACTGGGGAAAAGCGCGTCTAGAGAAGCAGCGGCAATCAGTTGTGACATCAACTGCGACGGCAGCTGCACGCGAGCGCTAGCCCGATAAGCACTTGGCGCGGGACCGGCTTGCACAGGCAGTGCAAAGCTGCTGATAACACGAGTCCTGCACGCCCTTGCAACACCTTTTCTTTGACGACGCCCTCAAATGAGCTGTCACTCCATACGACACTCAACAGCGACCTCGCCATGCTGCAGTGGACGCAGTCGGTCATGGTTTCCAAGAGTTCACGAGCACCATTGCGAATGAGAGGCTCTCACCGTCAATCAAAACGTTAGCAGCGGAGCACGACGTGCTAATGCCGAACGTTAGGAGATAGGCACCGTTTGCACTGTGTCTGGCCTTTGCTGCTGACGCCGAACATATTTGCAACCGGGCGCCCTAACCAGCTCTCCACTGCTGTTTGTGGAGCAGATCGATAGCCGATTCTTTTAAAAAGGCTGGGTTCACAATGGCGTATGCAGCGTTGTACTCCATGGACAG